>VDFB02035070.1:0-42364 GCA_007258455.2 Sequoia sempervirens
AAATATTTTACTTGTTTATATGATAGTTTATCTACATAATATGCCATAGTTTCCTGCCTCCTATCTTGCCATCATGTTATTTGTTGGGTTATTGAATCTACATTTTTTAACATCTCTTTCATTGAATTTGCTAGTGTCATTCTTTTTGAAGTTGAAGAATTTGGATCACTCAACCTACTGATAAGATCCTCAATTTGTTTTTTGTTGTTTTCAATTTCACTCCTCAAATTTTGTTGAGTGCTAGAAGGGTGTTGAGTGATTGGTGGGGAAGGTTGATTTTGTTGAGGATTTTGTTGAGGAGGATTTACTTGTTCTTCTTGTTGAGGATTTTTAGGCTTTGCAGGATTATTCGCATCTCCTACAAATTAAAAAGAAAAATCTAATCTAACCTAAAACAAACAAAATCAACTTGAAACTAAGAAATTCAAAACAAATAGCAAATAATACTTACCTCCTGCACCTCTTCGTCGTCATGGCGCCATCTTTGCAAATGAAAAGCAACTATTGTTGATGAATTTTGTAGAATGCCTCCTCCTAGAATGCAAGCACGAAAATGAAGGTTTTTGGCCGCGAGAAAAGTAGAAAAATAGAGAAAAGAAAATGAATAGATTTCACTTTTTTTTGCTTTTAAAATTCCATAATGTGAGCGCATTATAATGCTAGCGCATTATTATGCACTCGCGTTATGGAATTCTCAATCTTTTTTTGAAGTTGGCCACAAAAGTGTAACCCAACTTCATGCAGCCGCCCAGATACTAATCAAGAGCCAACATTAGAGGAACTACAATATTTTTAAAAAGATCCTAAAGCAATGCTATTTATAAAACATCTTTGTGCTACAAATATTGATCACTATTTTTAATTGCTAGCTCAAAAAGGTGTCAACCCACATTTTGATTTTGACACTCCCATTCACAAAGAGAAATACCTCATTAATTTCACTATAACTAATACCTTGGGAGATAAATTCAACCAACATACCTATCACAAGCATGTCTCTACCATAATTTAGTACACTTAATCACAAAATCCATCACAAATCCCATTAGATACAAATTTTCCCACTTTCCCTCATACACCATCATCTCAACCTTGCATATCTAGGGTTGAATGACACCCATATCAAGAGACACATGATCATTTTTTACCTAACCCATCCCATACCATTGTACATTTTATTCCAATTATTACTAATTCTAACATGCAAAATGTGTCTCTCTTGCCAAACCCATCTCAAACAAGTTCTTCATACATAAAATCATTAATTTAGTCCTTATCCTCTTTATCTATTCTACAAAAAACACATTTTCAACTTATCAAAATCCTACCTTCTATGCCTCAACATTCCACTTATCAACAATTAAAAACACTCATAATTTCATCCCAAACATATATGCTACCTAATCAATACCATATCCCATCTGTTCATGTCATTACCTTCACCTCCATAACTAACACTCTAGGTTATTCTTCCATCTGATAAGCCTCCCAACCACCTACATCCAATATACTTGCAAACACATATATCCCACAAAATCAATCATCTTTTTACACACACATCCCTACCAACATATTTGCATCAACAACTATAAATGACCTAGTGACACAAATTCAAAATCTACACTAGAAGATCTAGTATATATTGAAATGGGACACACTAAGAAGAACTATACGTTGAAAGACATATGTCATTATCCCTTTGATAGGTCTATACACATGATACCCTTTTCTAATAATTTTGAAAATCCTAAGTTTGACAAATACAAAGGAAAAGGTGATTCACATGAACATAAAAGGGAATTTTACTAGAGCTTGTCTTGAGGTTTCTTACAATGATACTTATTTAATTTGCATCTTTCCCCAAAGTTTAGGAGGTCAATCCATTGAATGGTTCTCCCACCTACCCTGTATGGGGTCAAGTATTTTCATAAGTTAGCACAAAAATTCACATTATTTATTTCTCATATAACATTGGGCACAAAATATCTATTACTAATCTATATAATACAAAAGTAATAAATAGATAATCCTAAACACCATCTTTTTACAAGGATGGAGAAATATGGAAAGAAAATTTTCATGGCCTATTCTTTAAAAACAATTTGTAAACATATTCACTCAAATTCTAAATCAAGAAATGGTCTTCCACCTACAAGTCCAATATGCTAATACATTTTTTGAGATCGTAGAAAAAGGAATAACCATTGAAAAATCCCTCATTGTTAAAGGCCTAGTGAAAATCTATAAGGAAAGAAAAGATAATGGTTCTCAATCTAATGATAAACCTCATCTTTCAGAAAAAAAAATATTGTCAATGATGGTTTAGTAGACACAAAATCCATAAAAAACATACAATCACCATCCAACATACAACTATCAGCAAACACCCAACAAAATACTCAAGGTGTTAACATTCCTAGGGGACCACCTAGACAAAACAATGCTCCAAGACTAAAATATACTTCTTTAGGGGATCCTATTCAATTCACTTTATAAAAATTGGTACAACCTAAGCTTATTACATTACCAAAACTAGACACTATGAACCTCAATTCAAACCCTCATGGTACAAATATAATAAATTTTATGAATACCTTAAGGTCGTAGGTCATAAAATACTTGATTGTATACAATTGAAAATTATTATTTAGGATCTTATAGACAAGGGTGATATTACTATTAAATATTTCCCCACTTCATCCTATAATGATCTTAAAATATACATAGATCCAAACCCTAACCATGGTAAAGGGAATACCTCTAATAAGGGTAACAAAGTCTCCAAATATTTTAATTATTCTTTCATTCCATATGAATGCACTATAGTTCAAGTAGGAAAATCCAATACTCTTGTTGTCACCATAACCATAAAATACAAAAATTGTAAGTGTGTGATCACTACACACAGGGGAAAAACAAAGCCTCAATAAATCCCTTCCATCCCATCCAAATATATCCTTCTACCTCAAGATCAAAATAACCCTTCCAATCCAGCCAACAATCCTACTCCATCTCAAGACCCAAGCATCTCTTGCATTCCATCTCATGATAACCCTCCTAATTCATCTCATGATACTATTCCTAATCAAGAGAAAGGTATTCTTTCCACTTCCCCTTATGATTCTTTCCCATCTCCATCTCCATCTCAAGATCCCATCATCCCTCTTAATCCCCCACATGATCCTAATCATCTACAAGATCCCACCATCCCTATCCAAGCAATGCATATCAAAGCACAAACTAAATTGGCATCCAAATTGGCTCATCCAAAAGCTTCATCCACCTCTAAGTTATACATTCCATCACATATCCATCATCCTATCCAAATACATTATTCCTTCCTTCCTTTGATCTTGATTATCCTATCCATGTTTGACATCATATATCCCTTATTCTATCCAATCCATCCCCCTACCCTTTTATTTATCTTGATAAAAGTAGACAAATATTATCCATGTATGTTTTGGAAAATGAAAATCCTTACTTCTGCCACACTCCATATCCTTTATGCACCATTCTCTCATCTCAATAATTCTTTTTCCTTTACTATCTTATATCCACGATTGTACATCTAGTATGGGGCATCTTTTTCCTTTGCAACATAATCCTTGGAGATTCCTTCTCCTATTTTCCACCTATCCACATGTCACATGTGGCTTCATATATTATCAGTATCTATTGTTTCACCTATCTACCTATCATCTCATAATAAATAATATTATTCCTAACTAGGGGAACTTTTCCTTGACCTAATCATTAGATTGGATATATCTCACTATCTTGAGGCTATAATTTACACATACATTATCTACACTTGACAATCAAAAAATTTAATAAAACTATGCATTATGTGAAACATCAAGATTTCATGAAAATATTAAGAAAGAGACTATTATTATCCATTTGCTATCCAACCAATCGATCCCTTAATAGATGTACCTTTCCTACAATAGGTATTGTCTAAAAATAAGTTTATCTTTTGGCAATGGATATTGACTTATTTGGTTAGTTATACTTTTTCTTTATTGATTTATCTTTTGGTCTCATTCTTATGCTTATTCAATGCCACCTTGATTATCTTGGCGTGTCTAGAGAATCTTGGAGTGAGATGCAATCATTACTTTTATATATCATTTTTGTGGGATGTTCTTATAATACTACCAAGGAAAACACACACCTTTTGTGTGTTGGAATAGATTCTAGTATCATACTTTTTATATAACGTCATTTAATACCTTTTGTACACTAGCACTATCATGATCTAAGTTTAAATTCCTTGCATATTTTGAAAAGGTTTGGTAGGTCTTGTATGAATAAGGACAACCCTTTTTGTTTGCAAAGTCAAAGTCTATGCAAGGAATGCAATGTCATCTTGGTTCTTTATACTTTCCAATGCACAATATCCATTTGTTATATAAAAATAAGGATTTATCTTTACACTATCTTTAGCATAACCAAAGTACAAAGTATATTTCCATTTTCATGTATGTCCATCCAACTCGTTTCTCATTTATAGGCTTCATTTGATATTTGATCGACAATCTAATTTTTGTTAGTACATCACACTTGCATTCACACAATTCATGCATACACAATAATTATCATAAATCACATTTATAGCATATACATCATCATCTTATCATCATTATTACCATAGACCTAGCATATCCTTCCTATTGAGATTTGTTAGAGTGAATAATTTATCTATTCACTATACTTAAGTGTGCTTAAGTTGATCAGGTTAGACAACATCTTGTCTAAGTAAATGTGCAACCTTTAAGCCTCTATAGGTTATTAATTAATTAAGCTAATATATTTTCTTTTCACCTATAATAATTAAATAACAATTATTTAATTATCTCATTTTTTTCTTATATATATAATTAGTTAAATATTTTTATTATTTAATTGAATTATCATTTTCCCTTCAACATTAATTAAAATAATTTCAATTACTTCATTACTTCTTTTGGTCCACTATAATTAAATATATTTTTTAAATTATTTAATTAATTAACACTTCTTCCATAATTAAATAAATTAAAATTATTTATTAAATTATTTTTTCCTCCAAAATGAATAAAATTAATATTTTATTTACTTTCCAATTATGCTTATGAATTAAATAAATGTATTTAACTATTTCAACTATTCCACCTCATCAATCCAATCCATTCACTAATTTAAATTCCTACCCTTTCTCCAATTTTTTCATCCATTGATTCTTCTAATTAATCTCTAACATTGATCAAATATCAAGTGAAACATATAAATAAAACCTTTCATCCATAATTTTTTCATCTAGCTCTCTTATCTATCTATTCTTTTTAAACATATATCATTATCATTGCAAGATTCACCCTGTCATACTATCATTATGCTATCATAATTATGTTTTTTTTAAGAGAAACCCATATATCAAGCATTCAAGCAAATATCAAAGAAACAATGGTATAATTATTTATGCATTGTTCTTATTTTATTATATTAATATTTATTTGAAATACATAATTATTTATTATTGTTTTTTAGATTGCAGGAACTAGGTAGCCTTCCCTATAAACTATAGTGCATCTTGAAAACTATTTTCATGTGACTGGTGATGTTGGGGCCACATGTGCTCCACTTCATGGGGATAGGGGAGGGGGAATTAGACCTCATGACCACTTGAATTATTTATTATTTTATTTATCAAATGACATAATAAAATAATCTTTAAAAAGATAAAAGCAATGTAAATTAATAAAATAATGAAGATAGAAATAATACTATATATTCTATTTGTAAAGTACATAATTATTTCATCAAAATTACTTTATTTATTATAGATAAATTAAAATATTTATTACATTAAAATTATTTATTTATTAATTACATGTATTTTATAGGATTATTAAACTTTTCTATGTATTTTATTGTATTTTATTGTATATTATATATATATATATATAATTTTTATATGTTATCTCTTTAATAGTTTTTATTAACATGCTTATTCCATTACACTCCACCCCTTCTCATTTTAGTTAGACTTTTTCTCATTATAATTTTTTACATAATATTGACTAATAATTAATTAATTATTAATCAATATTATTAGTTAATTATTAGTCAATAATTATTTTAATTTGGAATCATGATCAATTAATCCATGGAAAAAAAATGAATATAATGGAAATCATGATCAACTAGAATACTTTTAAAATCCACAAAACAAAATTGCTAAATTTACTATTGTCTATCCAGCCTATAAAATACACATTTAAATGTATTTATTAACTAGCTAAAAATCAAAATACAATGACTTTTTACGCGGAGAGTAACCCTACAATGGTAGCAGGATGGAGGCTAGCACAATGCATGAAAGAAAAACAAAAAGTAACAAACATTTAAAAATATTTATTTATTTTAAAAAAAAAAAAAGCAACACAATAATAATATCCTTATCAAAACAAAAAGAAACCAAAACAAAGAGTTAATAATATATATTTGTTTTTAAAAAAATATTAAATAGAAAGTTAATAACATTTTGTTTCCACAGTCATGATAGATGAGAGCAAGATTTCTGATTAACTGTGTGCAATTTTTTACATCAACGTTTTGGATCAAACTCCATGATCCATCATCAGGATGATAAGCAGAAAGAGAGAGCAGTGAAAATAAGATAGCAGACTTGGGTAGAAATAGGTGAGGGAAGGGGAAGGGGGAAGACACATAACCCAAAAAATGGGGGAGAAAAGGTCAGACAAAGGGAGAGGAGAGGAGAGGAAAAGTCAAAGATGAAAAACCTTTGCAAACATGGGAAAGAAAAAAGAAAGAGATTAAAAGCCAGGGATACTATAAAACAACCATAAAATAAAGACCCAAGAAAAAGCAAGGAATCAACCAAAATAAATTAAAAACCACTAATAAAAGAAAAAAAACAAGAATGAGGACAAGTTAAAAATAGGGAAACAAGTAGGATAAACTGAATAAGGAAAAAGAAAATAAGAAAAAACAAATAAAAGGAGAAACGGTGAAGAACAAAAACATAATAAAGACAAAGAAGCAAAAGAAAGGAAACTTAAAGCAAAGACCAAAAAAATAATGAACAATTACAAAGAGACAACAAATAAAAACATAGGAGTACAAGAAAAAACATCACAATGAAACTCAAGGAAATTAGATGTAAGGAACCAAATGATAAAGAACACCTACATTGAAACACAAAATAAAGACATAAAAGCACAAGAAAAAATACAAAGCAAAACAAAGAAGGGTAAATAAGATCTTAAAACAAAAAACCAAGGAATCAGAAAAATAATCAACCCAAAGAGAAGAGACCAAATAATTAAGTAAAAGCAAGGAATTAAAACAAAAATTAACCCAAAAATGAAAAGAAGCATGAGGGAAAAGAATGAAAAGTGAAACAAGGAAACAAAGAAATAAAATGAGGGTAGAGGAAAGAGAAACCAAAAAGCATCAAGGAAATTAGTAGCGAAGGGAAGGTGACAAAACAAAAGGGAGATCAACAACCCAACGATGAAGAAGAAGGCCCACTATAAGATCAAATCAAGAAACAAAGACAAATTAATTTAAATTAAAATAAGTCAAAGACAATAAAAAAGAAACAAGAAAGGAACGAACCATTTGAGGAAGAGCCAAGGAAAACAAAACAATAACACTTAAAAACACCTAGAGAAAAGGATTGAAAAAAGAAGAGAAAAAAGAAAGGGAGATGAAAAGCATGCAAATGAAGAAGAAGAGCAGAGGGAGAAAAGGGGAAAAAAGAAGGGAGAGCAAGGAGAAAGCAGAAGGGGACTTGCACGGAGAATGGGAGCCTCGAGGAAAACTGAAGAAGAACCCAAGGGGGAAGAGAGAGGGAGGGGGAGAAACCTAGAGGTTATTTAGGAGTGGTTTCCAAGAGAAACTTAAAGAACAACCCCCATCACGATTAAGGTTGTAGGGATGATTATGGATTTCAATGGCCTCTTTAAGTTTCCTCTTAAAGAAATTGTCTTCTTTTAACAAAATAGAGGTGTTTTATAGAAGTTTTAAAAGGGATTATTAATTATTTATTAATTAATTAATGTAATTAGATTTGAAATTAACAAATTGAGGTTGAGATTTGAGATATTAAAAATTAATATATAATTTATATAAAAAACAAAAAAGCAAAGACATTTAACAATATTTATTTATTTAAAAAAACAAAAAACCAACACAATAATTATTTTAAAAAATCCACAACCATTACTTTCTTAGTCTCGGTCCCATAGAGTGTTTAGTCTGGTGAACGTCATTAAAATCTTCCATTCATTTCATTCATTCATTAACAAAAACATTATCAAAATTGTTAAGTTTTTACTTTAACCAAAATGATTATATAGATTAATATTTAAGACTTATATACTAATTTATTTTCAATTAATTAATTCTGCACGCCAAATTAACGCTCCACGTTTTTTTTTTTTTAAATATAAAATCAACATCAAATTGGTCGTCACATGTACCGCCTTCCAACGCTACTTGTGAGCGAGAACCATTTGATCTGATAACATGTCGCCAAATGATTCGTCGAAGGAGATTCTTGATGGAGTTTCTAAGGGCGCGGCCCACAAACAGGTCGGTGGTTCAAAGAAAACCTTCACGAGGCCAAATTAGGGGTTAGGGTTTGCGTAGGGGCAGTGGAATACACGTGGTAGGCTAAGCGCATAATGCGCGATGATCCTACAAAGCCACGTGACACAGCCGTCTTGGATAATCTTTGTTTCGTAAAGATAATATTAACGAAATAAATTAATAATTTTATCGCGCGGCGACCAATTAAAATGCGCTTCCCACGTGAGGCCTGGAATCTGGGCGAGTGAGAAATCATATCAACCCTCTCCGCTCTCCACTCTTCCGGTTTTCCCTGGTTCCCGTCATTTTCATGCAGATTTCCTACTAAAGCTATATTCTTTATGCCTGAATTGAAGTGACAAATTAGATTTGCAGCGGCCTTAGATTTGCAGGGGACGTTAAAATGGCGGCGCCTGCAGATCCCTCCTCACCATCTACTTCATATATTCATTTGGTAAAGCACTGTAACTTTCATTTACTTTGGATTATAAAGTTGAGCTCTGAGTTTTGGACAAATTAATCAGTAAAGCATATCAAACTTTTTTGGGTCGATTTAATTTGTTCTGGGTTGTCATGGTATTTGTGCAGGTTCAGCACTTGATTGAAAAGTGTTTGCTGTTTAACATGGATCAACAGGAATGTGCTGAGGCACTTTATAAGCATGCCAATATTCAACCTGCCATAACTGTTACAGGTACAATGTAAATAGTTAGCACGATGACCCAAATGATAAATATGATGACAATTGTTTTATTTTTTTCCCATACACACTTTCACTTTTATGCAGTATCATTTCATTGCTTTCCCTTAAGAAAATCTTAATATTGAGATTGAATTTTATTTTGAAAATTATTTGAATTGAATTGATCAAAGAGAAATTCCAATCATGGATCCAAATACTTAGGGTCACTGCTTCGGCTATTTGAAATTAAATGATTTTTTTCCCTGTACCCTGTCTCTTCATTACGGAATATTTATTTTGGCATTGAATCTAACCGAGTTTTTTCTTAGTTCTATATTTTTTATGGAGGATTTTATATCATCCATAAGATTGTTATTTCAATTTGATTGGTTATGGAAATTTGAGTCTTAGATCAAAATCTTTTCTGCTGAAAGTTAAGGAATGAGTGGTATCCATTCCACCAAAGTTATTCTTATGATATGACAACCTTGCACTCAGGAAAACTCAATCCCTATGATCTCATTAAAAACTAATGAACTTCACCAATAAATTAAGAACCCACTGATCTTTTTCTATTTTTTAAAATCTTCCTTTAGCCAATTTGACCTGTAAGATCTACTATAAAGTATGTATTTATTTTGTAAAGAATTGATCTCTGTTTGTTCAATTGAATTGAATTAGAGCTGAAACTGATTGATCTATTCTGTTTGCTTATGATCTGACTTCAAAAATCACTGTTTTCCAAAGAGTAACCTGATTAGGGTTCTCTGTTTGTTTGTTTGATTGATTGATTGCAGTGTGGAATGAACTGGAAAAGGAGAACAAAGAGTTCTTCTCCAGGTATATGGAAAAGAGAAAAGAAAATCAGAGCCAAGATCTGAAGCAGATCTTCGATGATATAAACGTTAGATTTTACAAACTCTCTCTTTAAAACATGGTTTATAAACTGTTTGTGGATAATTTTCTACTGTGTATATCTATTGTAAAGGGTAACAGAACTGAACTCAGAACTGAGGATCAAATTGCAAATTATCCCATCATTATATGCCATATGGTCGAGGAGGCTTTTGGTGGACTCATTCTATATAATGTGCACCAGTGCCCATATACAAGTACATATTTTCTTTAATTCTGAATTATCTTGTTTGCAGTGATGGGTGTGGAATGAATAGCAAAGGGAAATTACTGTTCAATGTTTGAGACGTATCCATCAAAGATAATTGAAGGCAATAATGCACACAACTAATTCTTTTGTTCATTACTGATTAGAGCAGCATCTAACATAAGATTGTTTCATATAAAACGTCTAATTTTCCTATTCAACTGATTCGAGAAGCATCAAACAAAAGTTTATAAGACAAATAAATAAAAATATTATAATCAGCGGACAGTGAAGGGCAGATGGAAAAGTAAAAACTTTCGACTGTTTTGTACAATTTACTTAGCCGGGCATTGCTATTTCTCTAATCAGAAATAACTTTTAAAATGAGCTGGTAACAGTAGAATCCATACATAATTGAAGGTTTGTTTTAATATTGTAAGAATAAAAATGGAGGAAATGAAGCGTAAAAACTTGGGCCATCATCAGTTTTGGTCCATTCGCTAACTTTTGTTCCCTCTCAGCGACGTCATGGTGATGTATTAGTTGTTTATGGTGGGGACCACTCTTAACATATGTTTTAACCAACCGATCAAGCTGGCCCCAATTTATGCTTTTTATGTTAGTGAGAGAATTTTTATTTTATTAAATTTTAAATATATTTATTTAATAGATGTCTTTGGATTAAGATATCAATCTTTTATGTGAATTTTTAATTTTTAAATAGATGTATTTAAAATATTTATTCCAGTTTAAAACTTATATTGAATATTATTTTTTATGTTACTTCATCATTTATAATTATTATGCATTTTTTTAATTAATTTAAATTAATATAAGTAATATATTTTATTTTATAATATTCATAATTATCATTTTTAAATATTTATCTAAATTGTTCAATTTTAAGTAGACTTTTATTTTAAAAGTTATTTTTTATATAAATATCATTTTTAATAATTATCTAAACTATTAAATAGTTGGACACATAAATGTGCAAATAGATAAATAAGAAGAAAAATTGACAACATATTTTAAGAATTATTTTATTTTTCATTAGTTTTTCACAAAAATAAAAATAAATTATTTAATATTTAAAGAGTTATCTTATCTTCTATAGTAATAATACAACATGTAAACAATTATAAAATAGTTCAAACATAATAATTTTAATATATTTTTGTTTGATTTTTAATGTTTTTTTATTTTTTTATTTTTTATTTTTCAATAATGAAGGAGTAATATTATATTTTTAATAAATGACATCACTAATATTATGTTTATTAAATTAAATATTAACAATTGACATATAAATTATTATGAAATTTAAGTTAAAGGTTTTTATTTAATAAAATCATGTCATTACATTTCATCTTTTGTTGTGATCCTATTTAAACAAAAATTGAGAGTTTCTAGTGCTCCCCTTGAAGATTGCTCTTAAAATGTTGACTTGGAATTTAGAAAATTCTATTTTTTATATACATTGAAATTTTAAAGGTTATATATAGTTTGTTCCCACTTTTTAGTATTATTAGGTCACAAAAATATTTTTAACATTCAATATCTTTTGTCAATTATATTAAACAAACTATTATTTTTTCTTAGATTTTTTTTTTTTTAAATTAAAAAATAGATTTTCTATTATTTTTGGTTAGTTTTCACAACAAAAATATAGTAATTTCTACTAATTGATAGTGAGACATTTTTTTAGTTAAAATTATAAGGGTTCTATTCAAGGGGTCCTCTCCCAACTAAAAATATTGAAGCACCCACACAATTCCATCAATGATTAAAAAAAAAAAAAAGTAAACATAGCATGCATATAAAATCATCCTTTCTACTATGAGACCAAAGATTCATATCACCATATTTCCCAATACTTGACACTTTCTATGATTTTATATTATTATGACCAATTTTCCAATCTTTAGCTTCCTCTTCCTTCTCCCCCTCCCCTACTCAAGATGCAAATGTAGAAGAGAGGGGATCATTAATAGAATATAGAATGGACTCTAGAATCTAATCACCTACACCTTATTCTTCCACTAAGAAAACATCTTTCCATCCAACATGTTGAATTCTATATTGAGCAGGTATTTTTATCTACTTACCATGTTCAACACCTAATTTCTTTTTTTAGATAACAAAAAGACTATTTTTTTCTTGCAATAAACTCTATTCTAGAAATCCATTTATCTTTTATAATTTATTGTTCTATACCTACCTCCACATGTCCCTTGGAGGCATTAGCATGAATGAAGATCCAAATGGGGTGGGGAAGCAATAGAATGAACTAGAAAATAAAAGACTTGAGCATCTAGAGACACATTCACAACCCCTAATTTATCATTATTTTGGATCATTAGAATTTCGATTGATAAATGAGAATAAAAATCTCCCTACCACCATTTTTTTCATTTCAATTTCAAAATTTTACCTACTACATGAACAATCACAAGATTTCCACTTGATAGCATATCCTACAATAAAAGGGAAGATTCTCTTAATCTATGAATTTTTTTAAATTTACTCCCTTACCCCTGCAACCACATCTCAACTAGTATTTTTTAAGCAATATCTATCTCAACTTGGATTCTAAAAGAAATGGAGTTTGCAAGCACATTGATTAAGGATATATAAATTAAAATATATTGAGCTTATTGTCTATTCCTTGGAAATGAGAATCTACCCAATAAAACAAAGGAGAATTTGGGAAACTCAGCCAAAATGGTAAAAAAAAAATGATCCTTTCATGGTATTAAATTTTGGAAACCAAGGCTTACTCATTAGAACATGATTTTCCTAGTGACAAGGCACTTAAAAGATTAATCTTATTCCATCCTAAATAATAATACCAACTAACCTCAATCTTAGGGAAAGATTTTTACTAGCTAAAATAAATGATTAATCTTATTCCATCCTAGAAAATAATATCAAATAACATCAAGCTAGGGAAATATTTTTATAATATTATGAATATGCTTGCTCCATGATTTTGAAATCCATCTCATGTGCAGGAATACTAATTTGGCCAATAATAATAAAACTTATAAATTAATCCACTTACCTAGATTTTTCTCCTCCAAAAGTACCTTCTTCCCCAAGGATAGTAAAGGATGAAATTCTATAAAGGGAACAATTTTTTTTCTACCCACCAAAGCACCATAGTTATCTTACAAATCTAAATATGCATTAACCTTACATTAATTAAAAAATTTCCCCCTTCTAAATAGTTAATTGACATCATAACATCCTTGGAAGGTGCGCCTATGCTCATAAGCCCTTTTGAACCAAAGTGTCATATCCCATTTTTTTAATAATCTAGGTTATGGACCAAATTGGCCACTTCCTATTTTTTGCATCTCTTGTAGTCACATTTTGTGTGCATGTTCTTTCTCTTCTTTTCCCCAATGTTTGTATAAGGTCCCCAAAGTCTCTAAGTTTAAAGGCATGATCAATCTTCCAAGTGTTTATTAGTTGTTAGAGTTTTAAGGTTTCTCATCTAAGCACATTTTCCTATCTAAGTCCAACCTTTCTTTGGTCTTCATCAGATTTTTAGACTTCTTCATCCTATCATTCCTTCCATCCTTCTCATGCTCTTTCTTTTTATTTTTAAACTTCCATACATTTCTTTACCAACATTCTCATTGCTCAACTCTCAACACTCTAGCCTATGGTATAAGTCTTGTGGTATCTGTAACCCCTAATCCTTGATATTCCTACATTTTTTGTTCTCTCCACAACACTCCAACACATGTTATATTATCATTAATGGTTGGTTTTAGTTCCATAACTAAATATGAACATAAATATGTAAGTGTAAGGTCCTCAATTTTCTTCATCTTCTCTCCCCCAGTGTCTATATATGGTCACCAAAGTCTCTAAATTTCAAGGCATGCTCAATCTACTAAGTGTTTGTTAGTCATTAGATTTTTAAAGTTCCTCACTTATGCATGTTTTCCTGTCTAAGTCCAACCTTTCCTTGGCCCCCATCAGAATTTTAAAATTATTCATCTTGTCAAGCCTTGCATCCTTCTCCCACTCCTCCTTTGTATTTTTCAAAATTTTAGACATGTATTTATCAACACGCATGTTGCTTTCTCCCCAAAACCTTGACCTATGATATGAGTCTTGTGGTATCTTTAAGGTCCTTAATCCAAAATATTCCTACATTTGTTTATATTCTCTCCACAACACCCCAACACATGTAATATTATAATTTTAATGGTTGGTTTTGGCACCATAACTTTCAAAAATGGGACTTTTTTCCACCCAAAATCATTGTTTAAATTTGGAGTTGGAGATTTATATTATTTCCAAACCATTATTGTTGTGAAAAATATAAAGGGCCTATCAACTTGTCTATTTAGGGGGCATAATCTACAATTAACCAAAATCATATGAAAATTTATTTTGAGCACTTATTTTTTAGAGTGGGAATATTAGGATGAAACCCTAATGACTTCAAAGGGAAATCTCCTATAGAGTTCACATTTGAGATTCATTGGACACAAATTCCAATCGCATTATATTGATCTTATTTTCCATTGATGTTGGTATGAATTGTTGTTGTTGTAGAATCATTTGAATATAATTCAGACATTATTGTAATAAGAAAGAGAGTAGATATAACATCTATATTTTTTGTTCACTATAATAATAAGATTATGTGTTATATTTCCATTGTTGATCAAATTTATTCATGTATTAATAATAATTAAAATATAAGTTGTTTAAGATTCGATAGAATAATAGGGCATAATAGTGTTTTTATTCAACTAATAAGTGTTTATGGAAGGTTAAGAACTAGGTTTGCACTATTATTTCAACTTGGGACATTGCACAAAATGGGACCCAATAATGGTAGACCCATTAGAATGGAAATTACTGTGCACCAATATATTTTCCTAATCTAGAAATACAAACCCCAACACCTACTTTTTACCACTACATCTTATTTTTCCTCTTTAGGGCTAAATATATTGTGTGTGAAACTATGTTCTAAATTATAATTCTTGTAAGTGCTCACTACATGCACTCTAGTTAATAGTAACTAAAATTTTACTATAACACGCAAATTTTAGTACAAATAAGAAATTTCCAAGATTTCTTGAAATTAAATCTAACTCTAATATCTAGGTCACAAATATTTTTTGGTTTTTTTTATTGAATATATTATTTATTATTATTTTAATTAATGTGAAAAATTAGACCTAAATTTTAATCTAATGCATTTTTTTCGTATTTATTAAAGTAATTTGTTTGTTGAAATAAGGACATTGATGTAAAGTACATCACTTTTTTTTTAAATGACCTAGTTTGTTAATTTTTCCTAGTATATCGAATAGAGGCCTTTATTTTTTGTAATGCACCTATATTTCTTATAAAATGAATTAAAAGTAATATTAAGAAAAATATTGTATATCATACTTTTAAAAATATGATTTTGAGAGGTACATTTAAAGGAAAAAATTTATTTCTAGTTTTTTTTTATTTTACCCCTGTGCACATGATTTGAAGTCCACTTGAAAAATAAAATTACATATGGATAGGAGAAGAAAATATTTTCATGGATGCACCACATAAGTAGGTTCAATAAATTGGCATACCTTTGATCAAACATGCTTTGATTTAACTCCCTTGGATTAAAAGTATTTCAATCAAATCCATGGTACACTTCTATACAAACACAAGTTCCCTCCCATTAGCATTACATTAAATGTGTAATTACAATATAAAACAAAAGTGATGGGGAAAAAAATAATGGATGAAATAAAATTCAATGATCATATCCTTACAAAAAGAGAAATTGAATTAAATACACAAAAATGTGGGAGATTGAAGTGAAAAAGGTATGTCTCTAATTTTGTATTTGATAGTTGATTATTTTATTTAATTTTATTACTATATTAAAAATATAGTTGATTGTTTATATAAATGTGTAGACATTCAAATTTGACCACTCCCATATGGTCAAATTTATTCCTTATTTCATCTATTCCACTCCGGCATCCATATTAATTGAATAATTTCATTAGTTGATTAATATTTATTTCTATTCCTAATGTTCTCTAAAGTATTCAATTAATTGATTAAATACTCTTACCATTTTCTTCTCTAAACTAAATAAATAGACTAATTTATTTAATTTAGTCATTTAGCCCACATGAATTAAATCAATTTTTAATTCATCCCCTTTTCTCTCTCTGAATGTCACATTCTCCATAATCCACCCTTAATCTAGATTAATCTAATTAACTTGTGATTAGGATCTGCACACCACTAATTTTGATTAGTATCACATCCTCCATAATTTCCAACTTGCCTCTAATCCCATCATTATCCTAGCTAATCATTTGCACAACCACTAATCCTGATTAATCAACCCTTAATCTAGTACTAATGCAAATTATCGAATGTACCTAAGTCAACTCCCTTAAATGCTTTCTCCTTTTGGAAAATCTATTCCCATCCCCCAAGGAACTTTTAATTCCTTTTTTATTTTCCCCATGATCCTATGTGGATTTTTTAATTCCACTTTATTCTTCCCACACCTTTGGAGGAATTAAAAGATGATTTTTAATTCCTCCTCCAAATCCCAATGTCCTTACCAGGGGAATTTTTAATTCCCCTTGGTCTTCCCAATGCCCTCTCCAAAATCTATGGAGATTTTAGAAGAATTTTAAATTATTCTCTTGTCACATCCTCCCCATGATTTGGGAAGGATAAGACAAGTCATTCCTTTTTCTTCTCCCAAGGTGCTTGTAAGTACCTCTACCTCATTGCCACCTCACCTCCACATCACCATTTCTCTCTCCCTAGGATGACACATGCCATCCTCACAATGCTTGAGATGCCTCAAGGCATCTCAAACATTGATCTTCAACCCTAGAGCCAATCATGACCATCCATTCTCATCTCCCCTCTAAATAACTATCAACACTTAGTCATTTTACACATTACATTTACAATTACACTTATGCATTCAAGCCTTTCAAGCACCCATACCTCCATTTTTGTAGCACTTATAAGCTTTTACATTGCATCCAAATCCATTATCACTACCACCATTGCATTCCTCTTGCATCCACCATCATTTTAAGCTAGGTTGCATGTTGTCAAGTGATCAAGGAGCACACATATCAACTATATCAAGGGCCAACCATACATCAAATCTAAAAAAGGTTAAATTGTTGTTTGTTTCTTGTTATTGTTTAGATTTCAACTTTAGGCCAATTGTAAATGTGAGCTTTAGTTTTTAGTCTTTTGTATTATTTTCTTTGCATTTCAAATAGATTAGAAATACTACACATTTCTGGCACACCCAGTGGGACCTACATCATGGGTCCTAAACGTTTTATAGATGTTTGATATTTTGCAGGTTTAGGCTTTTTTTAGTTTCAGAGGTGAATTTTCTTGATAGGTAGATCAATGACCTACAAGGGCGAACCTGCATCTTACAAAGGCAGACATGCGCTTGACTTCAAATCTTTGTTGCATAGAGGTGGACCTATGAAAATTCAGAGGTGGATGTGTTCTCAACCCCAAACTTCAGTCTTTAGGGGTAGATCTGCATCGTATATAGTGAATATGCTTCTTGGTACAAAGGTAGATATGTGAGATTTAGGGGTGGAAATGTAGTAGCTATAGAGGTGATTCTACTTTTCAAACTGGTGGTGCTATGGTAAACCCAAACGTTATCTTTATTTAGAATCTTATCTTCATTTTGGGTTTTGCTACTAATTTTATTACTTGTTTGTATTTGCTTGTGATAGCTACTAACTTCCTACATTTTTTGTTTGTCCAAGACTGGTGACTAAACTACTAACACTTTTATTGCAAGACAATCATTTGAAGACATAAAGTAACTATTTTTATACTAGTTAGGCACACTTCAATTTTCTAAAGGGTCAATAAACTTTGTTTGTTGTGTTTGGGAGCAAGTTGTTGATGTATGCTCTCCCCTTGCACTGTACAATGAGCCTGGGGATCAGAAATTGTAACTCAATCCAAGTCCATTGTGTCTACCTAGGAAGTGTTAGTTTGCATGTATGCTCTCCCCTTATGTTACGTGCAAGCCTAGGGATCAAAAATGCCTAACAGTTCCTTCCCTTTAGGAGGTGTGCTTGGGGATTTCATCACCACAAGGGATGACCTCAACAACATGAATTGGTGGGGTATACAAAAGGGGGAGAACAAAATTTGTACCCCAATCCAATCGCATCATGTCTGGTGAAGCACTGATTCTTGGATGATTCCAAGTTAGGTGTGAAGGGTTGGTCCAAGATTTCCCACTAAAAATTCCCAACCCACACTTGTGCCAGGCTAGTGTTCATGGACGCACCTCATGCACCCTCATGGTGTTTTGAGGACTCCTGAAATTGCTTGTTTAGCCTAGTTTAAGACCTATGTTTTAGCTGCGGCTTGGTGTAGTGTAGCAAATGCATTAACCAAAAGTTACTTACCATGTACTCCCTTAGGTTGAGATAGAAATCCTCAAGTGAACTATGACAGTTCTCAGGGAGAGAGGGAAGGTGTGCTCATGGCATTTGTTGATGACCCTATGTCACTAGATCTCAACCTATCTACCTTTGTGAGATAGGGTGTTCCACCTGAGTAGCACGAAGTATTACCCCCTTGGGTGGTGAGCCTACATAAAGTTTGTAAACCCTTTCTACTAATCTAGGGCTATGTAATCTAGCATGTTTTCTTGTGCTATACCAGTATTTATTTGAGTCTTGAGTTCATCCTTGACCTTGTCTGTTGTTTTTTTGTTCATCCCCCTTCCATTCAGGGGCATATCTGTTTCCCATAGGGGAAAATACATTCTCTTGATGGGTGAATATGTCCCTATAGGGGTGAATCCATTTTCACCTTCGGTTCAATCAATCCGATTGATAGGTGGCTCCGCTTTTTACAAAGGCAGATACATTATCCTTTATCTATGCAATCATCCCTAATAAGTGATCTTGTCTCCTATAGAGGCAGACCCACTATCCTCATTCGTACACTTGCATCCTCGATAGGTATTCTCGCTTCCTATAGAGGCGGATCCATTTGTATTTTTTTTACTCCATCATAAACAAGTGATCTCATGACCTTCAAGGGAAGATTTATGATAACCTTTTGTATATTCAATCCTAGATAGGAAAATCCATGTTACTCATGGGCAGATCCATGCTTCCCTTTTGTATAGTCAAACTTTGATAGGAAAATCTGTTGTCGTTATCCATACATCACCTTCTCAATCCTGCATAGGAAGATCCATGTCTTTTAGATGTAGATTCATTGTAGTCCTCAATAGGTAATCACGTGACCTATAGAGGTGGATCCATGACCCATAGAGGTAGATCCATTTCCCATAGAAAATCTAGAGTGTGAACCCAGTTGACCAATAAAATCCTACATTGTTCCAAGCCTAGTCCTGCAATCAAAACATTTTTAACATCATCTTATCTCTTGTAATTTTGATTTTTGTCACTTTTTTTTCCAAAAGTCGTCAAATCATCCATCTGATTGCATAACTTTATCTTAGGACAACTTTAATCATCCATCTGATTAAGATAACCATTGATCTTTGATGAACTTAGCGAGTTGATCGTTGATTCCTTTTAGACCATTAACCATGAGCTGAAGCTTGATCCCACCAAGGAAAATGTCACAACCCTACATTACAACAAAAAACTAATGACATCACCGTCTGAGCAATGCGGGCACATAGGGGCCACCCGATCATTAATCGTCAATCTCAACCATTGATTTTTGTGAGAAAATATTTGTCACCTGAATTTGATACTCCATGGAATCGGTAATCACCTAGGTCGAGGGGCCAGTCACCATGATGACTCCAAAGGCTTAAGTCATAACTTAAGTGACCTTCAGTTCTACCAGTAGCCAGTCAACAATAAAATATTATTTTGGGTGTCATGACTTTAAGTGATTTAATAAGTAATAAAATGTCAACCATTTATTTTTGTAAATCTAACAATTCTAGTGTTATTTCAAAGGTTTGAATTTGCAAGTCTAGTGCTTCAAACATTTGCTTCCAAAATGTAACTACAACCTTCCATCAAAAATTCATCAAACGGTCATGGATTATATTGATTTGTAGTGACATATGGCTTCAGACATAATGAATATGTTGACACTTGTCCCCATTTTGGACACTTTATGAAGGAATTTGGATGTGTGGAAAATTTTTCCCAGAATAGAATGATATGTAGCATTTGATGTTTTCACTACCCACATTATGATTTATTATTGGCATCCCAGTTTATTTCGCCAATGAATTTTTTATTGGTTTGAGATTATGTTTAATTCGCGAATGGTTTTTTTATTCATTTGAAAATAGGTTTAATTCACCAATGAAAATATTCTTTTGGTTTGAAAACATTTTTGAATTGCCAACAAAAATATTATATTTGTTTGAGCACAGCTTTAATTTGCCAATAGAAATATCTTGTTGGTTCGAAAACATGTTTAATTCGCCAATGGAAATATTTTATTGGTTTGAAAAAAGGTTTTAATCACCAATGAAAATATTTTATTTCTTTTAAAAAAATTGTGATTCACCAGGATTTTCCATGGATTTCTAGTGATTACAAAAGATTCGTCAATTAAGATTCTTTTCCCGAAAAACAAAAAAAAATTGCCAATAAAATTAACATTTTTTTGGGAAGTATACAAGATTCACCAGGATTTTACACCTTCATCAAGGGGTGGGGGGTGGGCGGTTCTTAAAGTTATTCTTGGCCTTCACAGAAGGCATGATGTAGGTGATGAAAATGTGAAGCCAAGTCTTTTAGTTCTCTTATTTAATCTCATTTTTGGTTTTAATATAATGGGACCTACCTCCATGGTAGCATTTACCTAGAACAACAAAAAAAAAGAATTATAGAATAATAATAAAATACTAATTTTTTTTTTTGGTCAGTAAATGCTTTTGACTAGAGCTATGAAATAGTAGTGATCGCTTTTGACTGGAGCTATGAACCAGTGGGGTCACAATGGGGGACCTCATCCCTGAGAATATGTTGAGGCATTAACACCTCCATGATTTTGATGCTTTGCAAGTATCTATTCATCAACCCCTTATCACTCCTCTCCTTTTTGTCACTTTACTCTCCTTATCACTCCAAGCTCGAGCGCCTCCACCTTATCACTTTGAATTGATCTCCTTATCCATCTAGCTCCTTATTTCTCAAATGCGCTAAGCAAGACCACCTTACCTCCAACCTATCACTCCAACACCTTATCACTCCTGACACCCCTTATTGCTCTGCTACCTTATCACTCCATGAGACTGTCCTTATCTCTCTGATCCATCCTCCCTCCAGTTGGCTCCACCCCACAATACTCCTTTCTTTGTATCCTTCTCCTTCATGTGGTGACCGCTCCATGCTCCTGTCGCGAGCCAGCGTGGCATGAACACCACCACTGACTGGGTCAATGAACCACGTTTTACATCATCCTTGAACTGCCACCAATTGAGAGCCAACAACATCCTTTAAGTGATAGGAGTAGGTGTGAGTCAAACCTGAAATGCCCTATCAACAAGGCCTATGACTTTACCATCACACTGCGGGGTGAACCCCAATAAAATACTAATATTAATAATATATTTGAGATATATCTTTGTCATGGTGTATATTTTTGTCTCACTATTTTACTTTAATTTAATAATCTAAATAAAAAAGATAAAATAAAATAATATATGCCTGTCATAAAAAATATTTTTAAATTTATTTTAAAAGGGTTATGATTATGGTTGATTTAGGAGTGGTATTTAATTATCAGGATTAATTTATTTTTCCTAATTAATTAATTGTATATTGATTAATAATTTATGTTTTGGTGTCTGAAATATTATTAGGTTAGGTTTAGAAATAGGGGCAGGGTTAGGGTTTTAAAATGGTTATTATTTTGGTTCAATTAGGGATGGTATTCAATAAAGGCTCAATTAGGGTTGGGATTTAATTAGGGTTTGGGTTAGCATAAGGGTTGATTTTATTTTAGTTTAATTGTGTCTAAATAATTATGGGAGTTTATAATCAATTCTAGTTACTACAATCTTAACTATAATTGAACTCTAATCATAACCCTATATGAACCTTAACTCTAACCCTAGCACTTACTATATTTGAACAACAATTATAACCCTAATCCCAAGATTTATCATAGAACCAAAACCTATGGTGACCCAAAATAGGGGATTGAATACCTAGTTAGGGTCAAGTTTATGATTACAGTTAGGATTACATTTCAATTAGAGGATGAATTCAAAAAGGGTTTACATAGATATTAATATTATTATTATTTTATTATAACCCTAAATGATCCCTAACTCTAACTGTGACTAAGCACTTACCCTTAATTTTTATTGTAATGCTAATTAAAACCTAACCCCAATGAAACTCCTACTTTTCTCTCTTTCCCTCTATATTTTATTATAATTTTATTATAACCCTAAATGATCCCTAACTCTAACTACAACTAAGCATGTGCCCTTAATTGTAATCATAATGCTAATTAAAACCTAGCCCCAATTGAACTCCTACTTTACTCTATATTTCCCTCTATATCTCTTCTCTCTTATATTCATGCTCTACCTCTCTATGTTGCATATATTTTACTAATGACATACCAAAGAAAAATAAAATATAAAATTTACATTAAAGAGGTATCTTCTTTTCAACCTTGATCAAGTTGGATCTACTTTCATGGTCATTGCTTTCCTCAGAGTTGATTTTATATAAGTAATTTCTAATCCTCATAGATAATAATTCTTCTAGGACATATGTATCTATACACCAATGAAGTAGAATTTAGCATACAAAAAACTACATATGAACATTCATCTCATTACAAAAGAAGGGAACATTTCTACCATCACAAAATTGTATCAGTATCAAGTTAAATTGTACAATGCAACATAGCTTACCACTAAAAATGCTTTGGGAAAATTAATTAAATGATGTATGGTATCCATCATACCTACATATCAGCCTACACTGAGGTCCTTGTCAATGCATCAACTAGAAATAACTTCACCCATTATTTTTTTGGTACGAAGTAATGAAGCTTTATAACATGCAACCTACACTACTTGGAGAGCAACCAAACAATCCACATCAAGTCAACTTGAATTTAATGGGTGACACTTGGAGCCTAAGCTCATAGTGATCAAATTCTATAGGAGCAAATTGTTTGGTAGGATTCCCTAAAGATGTGTTGTCATGGCTTTCTACAATCGTAGAATATCCACAAAATGAATTTGTTGAAATGTCCTTGGAAACTTACAAGTAAATGCAATCGACGCATATAAATTTATATCTTAAAAACCTTTTACTACTTTCTCCTTAATTGTGCCAAAATAGGAGCTCTATAATAGGGTAATGCATCTATCACAACATAATGCAAGGGGATTTTGTTATATTTTATAGATGTAGTTTTAACTATTAGTCTCTCCATATCTCTTTGTCTTCATCTCTCTCTCAATATATGTGTCTCTCTCTATCTCTCTATCTCTCTCTTTCCTTTTTGTATATCCCTTTCTTTCTTAGGTCATCTCTCTTTGTTTTTTATGTCTCACTATTTTTCCCTCTATCTCCTTACCCCTCTCTCTCTCGCTTCCCCCTCCCCACTATCTCTCTCTCTTTCTATCCCTATCTCTCCCCATCTCTCTATTGCAAACATAACATGAGTCTATTGGTAATGGAGCTTGATTGTCTTCTTCATTCAGAGGTTTTGTTTCAATAATGTTTGGATCCTTGTAAGAGGATGTATAATTGATTTGAAGCTATCACTTCTCAATTGAAACTTTTGTTACACAAACATCATTATACCACCAATTGACCTCTTGTACTACACAAATGTATGAAAAAAAAGACTTTTTTTTCCTAATTGACCTTCCACACCTCTTTGGCGTACCTATTGCACACCAAGGCGCCATTGCTAGTTAAAATAATTATAGAGTAAAAGATCCAATTCAACTAAAATTTGAATAAAAAATCGTCATAAAAAATCTGCAAAAAATGGAACCTAAAATCAACATCGAATTGGTTGTCGCATGTACCGCCTTCCAACGCTACTTGGGAGCGAGAATCCTTTGATATGATAACGTGTCGCCTATTTATTCGTAGAAGGAAATTCTTGATCGAGTTTCTAAGTGCGGGGCCCACACACAGGGACGGCGGTTCGAAGAAAACCTTCATGAGGCCAAATTAGGGGTTATGGTTTGCGTAGGGGCAGTGGAATACACGTGGCAGACTAAGTGCATAATGCGCGCTGACCCTACAAACACACGTGACACAGCCGCCTTGGAGAATCTTTGCTTTCCAAAGATAAGATTAATGAAATAAATTAATGAATTTATCGCGCGGCGACCAATTAAAATGCGCTTCCCACGTGAGGCCTGGAATCTGGGCGAGTTGGAAATCATATCAACCCACTCCTCTCTTCACTCTTCCGGTTTTTCCTTGCAGACGGTTGGTTACTGTCATTTTCATGCAGATTTCCTCTCTAAAGCTATTTTCTGTATGCCTGAATTGAAGTGACAAATTAGATTTGCAGCAGCTTTAGATTTTGCAGGGAACGTTAAAATGGCGGTGCCTGCAGATCCCTCCTCAACATCTAGTTCATATATTCATTTGGTAAAGCACTTAACTTTCATTTACTTTGGATTATAAAGATGCTGTGAGCATATCAAACTTTTTTTTGGGTTGATTTATTTTGTTTTGGGTTGTCATGTATTTGTGCAGGTTCAGCACCTGATTGAAAAGTGTTTGTTGTTTAACATGGATCAACAGGAATGTGCTGAGGCACTTTCTAAGCACGCTAATATTCAACCTGCCATAACTGTTACAGGTACAATGTAAATAGTTAGCATGATGACCCAAATGATAAATATGATGACAATTGTTTTATTTTTTGCACACACACTTTCACATTTATGCAGTCATCATTTCATTGTTTTCCCTCTTAATATTGAGATCCCTTTATAAATTTATGGAAAAAATATATAAAAATTATTTGAATTGAATTGATCAATGATAAATTTCAATCATGGATCCAAATACTTAGGGTCTGCAAAAATATCTAGAAAAAGTTAAAGCAACTGCCTGGGCTATTTGAAATGAAATGATTTTTTTTTCCCTATACCCTCTCCCTTCATTACCGAATATTTATTTTGCCATTTAATCTAACCCTCGCACACAGCTTCTTCTTAGTTCTATATTTTGGATTTTATATCATTCACAAGATCGTTATTTGATCGGATTTGAGAACTTGAATCTTAGGTCGAAATCTTTTGACTGTAAGTTAAGAAATGAGTGGTATCCATTCCACCAAGGTTGTTCTTATGATGTGTGATCTTGGACTCAAGAAGATTTTATCCCTATGATTTCATTAAAAACTAATGAACTTCACCAGTAAATCAAGAACCCACAGATCCTTTTCTATCTTTTAAAAATTTTCCTTTCGCTAATTTAACCTGTATGATCTGCTATAAAGTATGTATTTATTTTGTAAATAATTAATCTGTTTGTTTAATTGAACTGAATTAGAGCTGAAACTGATTAATCTATTCTGTTTGCTTATGATCTGACTTAAAAAATCACTGTTTTCCAAAGAGTAACTTGATTAGGGTTCTCATTTTGTTTGTTTGATTGATTGATTGCAGTGTGGAATGAACTGGAAAAGGAGAACAAAGAGTTCTTCTCCAGGTATATGGAAAAGAGAAAATAAAATCGCAGCCAAGATCTGAAGCAGATCTTAGATGATATAAACGCTAGATTTTACAAACAAACTCTTAAAAAATGGTTATAACCTGTTTGTAGATAATTTTCTACTGTGTATATCTGTTGTAAAGGGTAACTGAACTGAACTGAGGATCAAATTGCAAATTATTCCATCATTATATGGTCGGGGAGGCTTTTGGCGCACTCGTTGTATATAAT
The DNA here is from genome assembly GCA_007258455.2 of Sequoia sempervirens. Classification (NCBI taxonomy): domain Eukaryota; kingdom Viridiplantae; phylum Streptophyta; class Pinopsida; order Cupressales; family Cupressaceae; genus Sequoia; species Sequoia sempervirens. The sequence goes on from VDFB02035070.1 coordinate 26,339, forward strand.
GTGCACCAGTGCCCATATACAAGTACAGATTTTCTTTAATTCTGAATTATCTTGTTTGCAGTGATGGGTGTAGAATGAATAGCGCAGGGAAATTACTGTTCAATGTTTGAGACGTATCCATCATAGATAATTGAAGGCAATAATGCACACCACTAATTTTTTGTTCATTATTGATTAGAGCAGCATCTAACATAATATTGGTTCATGCAAAACCACTAAATTTCCTATTCAACTGATTCGAGAAGCAACAAACAAAAGTTTATAAGACAAACAAATAAAAATATTATAATCAGCGCAGAGTGCAGGGCAAATGGAAAAGTTAAAACTTTCTCCTGGTTTGTATGTTTTACTTAGCTGGCCATTGCTATTTCTCTAATCAGAAATAACTTTTAAAATGAGCTGGTAACAGTAGAATCCATACATAATTGAAGGTTTGTTTTAATATTGTAAGAATAAAAATGGAAGAAATGAAGCTTAACAACTTGGGGCATCATTAGTTTTGGTTCATTCGCTAACTTTTGTTCCCTCTCAGCTAAAAGAGCCGACGTTTATGGTGGTGATAGTAGTCGTTGTTTATGGTGGGGGCCACTCTTAACATAAAAAGTTTATGCCTGCTTTCTATGTTAGTGAAAGAATTTTTATTTTATTAAATTTTAAATAATACTTTATTTAATAGATGTCTTTGGATTAAGATATCAGTCTGTTGTGATATTTGAAATTTTTATTAGTTTCTGCCAATGAAATTATAGGCAACCCCTCTTAACTAGTTATTAATAATTCTTTTTCCAACCAATCAAATTTGATTTTTTTTTTATATATTATATTTGATTTTTTTCCGTTAATGTATATTTTTAACTTTTCTAATTTGGTAAAATTATTTATACAAATTTTGATTTCCAAAGCCAGACTCCACACCCTCAATAAAGATTGCAAGTAATAAGACTAAAACAAATGGATGTCCTCCAAGAGTTTAATGAATCTTTGCCATGCATTTTATGCATTTTCCCATGTTCATAATAAAAATATATTTAACTAATAAACAAAAACTATTTGTCTCTATTTCACGAAGAAAACAAAATAAAGGAAGCATAATACACTTTTATTGCTTACAACTTTGACAAATAAATTGTAGGCAATAATCCCCGATAAATAACACTACCACAACTTCCAAAATAAATGCCGCCCATCCTTTTTTGATGTATAGCACTCCATATATAAAACAAGTTTATTTACACTTAAAATGTTTAGGCATTTAATCTTAAATTATAAACTGCTGCAATCAAATATGCTTGGATTTTTGAAGAATTAAATGTTTAAAATAAAGAAAGCCAAATTTTTAATGTAATTTTAAGTGTCCAGGATTTTATCTTTTAGAAAATATATATTTTTAATTGTGAATGTTTTGTAGATTTTAAAACCAAAGAAATATATTTCAATTTATACTGTTAATTATATAATATTAGTTGGATTACATATTTGAAAATAAAAAGTATAAATTAAAGACTCACAAATCACTAATATATATTTTCATAGGCATAGATATATAAATAAATATAAATTAAAGTAAATATGAAAGATCTATTAAAACTCTCTCTTTTATCAAAATATCAGATATAAAATTACTTGAAAAATAGTAATAATAAAAATAATAAAAAATATCCATAGTAATTTACCTTTCATTCCATTTATCTGTCCAATTGGATATGACAGCACTCACTACCTAGAATATAAACATGCAAATGACACTGAAGATTAGAGGTGAGCGTGAATACGTATATTTCCCACATTTTTGGAAGATATTCTTCCTCTCATGATGGAAGATATTGTGTTTTTGGGACAAATATTTTGTGCTTTTATTAAGTTTGCAGCTTGCCATCTATTGCATCTGTGGTGGGGTACCGCGTAAGGAGCCTTGTCGCCTGTGGCAAACTAACATCTATCTAGTGTGGAAAAGAGATAGAAATCAATCATCTGAAGCTCAGATTGTTTCCATTTACACTGGTAACTAGAGCCTGTCTTTTAGATTGTAATTCATGTATGCATATGATTTTTCTTGCAGCTCTCAAATATTGAATATATTATATTTTTCGCTTCATTTTCTATGAAATTTTTAGTCAAATATTTAAATAATAATAATATTATTATATTGACTGCAATTTTTGTTTGTTCTGAAGCCATGATAATGTGAAGAGCAACAAAAGCATCAATTTATTTTTAAAGTGGTTGTTTCTATCATGATTTGTAAAGTACTTCTGATCTACTCTAGTTGAGCATAAGGTTTGTACATTTCTTTAGGTTGGTGCTTGTCTCATTTTACTAGTTGTGTAAGAGCTGGAACATTATATCTTGTGTTGGATGATTATTTTTTCGGTCAGTATAGATGGACTTAATCCATAGATGCTTCATTGTTGTCAAGTAAAAATGCACTTAGAAAGTAGTGGAGATTGAAACTTTTGTTTCAAGTGTCTTCCTTGTGTATCTTGGTTCCATGTTCTTCCCCCCTTATGTTGGACAGTTTTATTTTACTATATTCTTGGCTACTAAGTATATCGTTAATATTGTCTTTGTGAGTGCTAGTTCACTTATGCATGTTTGTATGATAACCGATGGTAATGGCTACTTTTCCATTCCTAAGGGAAAATGATTATAAGTAATGATTGTTGGTACTTATTGGGAGCTCAAATTGCTTTATTGGATTAGTTTTCAGATCCTGGAATGGCTTTTTTGCAATGATAGATGATGATGGTTGACATGACATTGTTGGTCTCCTAGATTCATTTCTTGCTTTTATCCTCACCTGCACTATGCTTCATCAAGTGGTCTCTCCTCACATTCTAATCTTTCAAGAAATTAGTTGCTAGACATAATGAGCCATCATATTCATCACCAGCTACAAAAAATCACCTTACAACTTGGTTTTTCAAATTATTGGGACAATTTGTAAAGAATCGTCATATTTTAATATGCATGATGAGTGAGCATATTTCTATTCTATTCTTTAGATTGTGAAATACCTAAGTTCTACTTATTGTTAATTTAAGTCTTCTATCTGATCCAAAGAAACAACATAATGCATATTTGCAAATATTTGTAAATACAATAGAAGTATACACGTCAAATACACCTCAATAAATAGTTTTTACAAAGTTTTTTTTTTCTTTCGCTATACATTTAATCTTATATTACATCTTAAGTAAACAACAGTTGCATTATCTTAGTTATATGATTACCATTTTTTTTTTATGAATAGTTGGATAATAGATGTTTTATCAATTTATGTAACAGTTGAACACCCAAATAAGCTTTATGTAACTTGGAACAACTTTAATTGGAAAATGTTCTTTGTTTCCAATTTATTTTTTCATAAACAATCCACACCCCTGCTTCCTTCTACATGGCATATAACATTCTAGTTCAATGTCATGCTAATGTGCACAACTATAATCATTAAAAGTTAGATCTTATAAAACATATAGGTGTTTCCCGAAAATATCAGTTCGAATTGAAGATCCTTCATATTGCTTTGGAAAAAATTGACTCTATTCTTAAGCAGCCAATGATATTGTAATTGTATGCCATCTATGTTGGTCCTTAACTAGAAGTTTGTTAGGAAAAGTGTCTCAAGCTTGCATCATAATTTGTTAAGAAATCTAACCAAAATTGACCAATTTTGTAAGGTTATAATGAATGTTTCAAAGTTGAAAGGGACCATCACCATGTCAATTCCTACATTGATCTAAGAAGAAACACTATATGAGTAGTTTGAACCAAGTGATGAAGTGATGCTATCTATTCCTTCCCAATCTAAAATAATAAATCCCTGTACCAAAATTGATCAAGCCAATTATCAGTTCAAGATTTCTCACATATTGTTTGGGCAGGTATTTCATGTTTTTTCTTGAATAGCATAGACATGTTTCTTAAACGGCCCTGCTTTTGAATCTGAGCTTATCTTTCAAAATCCTAGTTAGAAGATAGTGGTTTGTATGCATTTCACCCTATTCTAGCTAGAGTAAGAAGCCATGATAGTTGATACACCCTTTGCAAAGGATTAAAGGTATGGGCACATCTGAATTTGGAAAAGATCATTGTAAGTTGCCAACGTATTGTGTTCATTAACTCCCTCAGTTCCACCATCTCCATCCACCCACATATGGATAGCCATTAGGATGTTCTTAAGGAGGAGAGCCATGTAACCCTTCAATGATCTCTGTCATTTTTAGAACTACTTTAGTATCTTCACTGTAAGATTCAAAGCACCTTCCCCATTGTGGGTCACAACATACAACCATGCAAGGTGCAAATACAAATGAAATACTAGTCGCCCTGACTTCAAGAGCACTAGTAACTCCTACTCTTTTCACCAAATCAGTATCTCTTGTTGCACCAAGGCCTATGTTACGTGGAAAAAAAATTGCTCCATAAACATTATTATGACAATGGATGGCATCAGTTCCAAAAATCATAGGAATCCCAAGATGGGAGCTCATAGATGCATCCTAGAAACTACCAACCATATTAGCACACATTATAGGAGATGATTTAGTTCCAGGGGTACTTCCTATTCCAAGGTCCCTTATAATTGCAGAGGTAGCCGCTTCCCTCTCAATTTGGGTCATCTGCCCAATTTTCTTAGCCAAAGGCCAAAGTCATCCTTGAAATAAAATCCTCGACCCTATCTTCAACTAGCTAGTGGGGATCCTTATAAACCACTTGTTAACACTATGATTTGCACCCAAGCTGAAACCTATCCCAGCTAATCATGTGAAACATGGGAACTTTTCTAAGATTGTGTGTCACCTATAGCAGAAAAGGACCTCCAAAGAAAGTTGGATCTTTATTGAATATCACCTAAACTATCATTTTTCTTTACTAAGGAAAAGGTGAGAAAATTGTAACTTGTAAATGAAACTAAAACTTCTATCCTCTGGTGATACACCAAACTGACTAAAAGACATGCAAAATTAGTTTAGTTACACTTTTCACTTAGCATATTGAAAGAGGTTTGCACAACTCATTTCTGCATATTGTTTACATAAATGCTTTATAAGATGATGCTAACACAAAATTCTAGAGGGAAAAGAATATTTCACAACTAGAACTCTTGCATTCTTCACACAACTCATAACCTATAAACATATATCTTCTTGCAACAAGGTGCTTCTAGTGAGACATAAATACAAGGAAAAACACTCGATCAATCACCATAAAGAAATGCACACAAGCAAGAAAGTAATGAGAGGGAAAAATAACTCAATACTATTAACATCAAGGTACTCATTGTTTACATGACAAAATGAGTTACAAAGAAATGTTGAAGTCTGATGAAGAGCTATAGAATTACTATCTCCATAAATCTGCAAATTGAGAACTAACTCCCAAAATGAGTTACATGAGTGAATATATCACACAACCCAAGTAGTTGCACCAAAATAGGAGCAAGCAACTACCTTGGGTCAGATGCCCTAGAAAAGCCTAAAAATGAGGCATTAGATTCCTCATAAAACTACCTCCAACATGTGGGAAAAAATGGTTTTGGTCATACCAAACACCTAAGCATGCAAAACCACCAACAAAGTGCATTAATTCCCCTACAAATGTGGGTACATGTCTCCAAACTGAAAACAAACTACCCTATATACCCTCCATTTGTTTGAAAGCATAATTCTCACTAAATGCTGAAAATCTCCATCATTTTGCATTTCCTTTTAAAATAACAAAATAATTTAAGCGTATAATTTCACCTTAAAGTCATTTTGTTTTACAATAAATATATATGCAAAAGATGAAAATTCAAAGAAAACCTTCCAAGCATGCACGTTCATGGCTGAGATGGAAATTTGAGCTGAGGTGGACTTCATATGTTGAGGTGGCATTTACATTAACAAGATCATGAAAATATTCTAAGGCAAAAATTTTACTAAGGCACAAACTCCAATATGTAGGGTCGCGGGCTCACATTAGTTGATGTTTCATCTTTAATAAAATAGTGGCAAAAAATGCCATTGGCCACCAAGCTTAGGGTTTCAACCCTAAAGCAAAACAAAAGAAAGAAAACTTATTCGCACCATTTTACATGAAGCTTCTCGAAGAAGCTAGGCCCGCCAATAGTGAGGGTTTCCTGGAGCTCGACCTTCTGCTAAACTTTGTGGTGGATTTCTGAGCTCACTCTCAGTCACTTGTCTGATCTTTGTCATTCTCTTCCAGACACTCACTGGTAAGTTGTTTACTGAGGCAAATATGAATGAAAGACTCCATTTTAATTCATTTTGAACCCTCTAGTTGTGGCTTTAATTGCTCTCTTCTGCTCTTAGTTGATCTTTGTGTGATCTCCTTCTCATTCTGGCCACCATGGAAAACTCAAGCATTTAGGCTTTATGGGAACACTGTTGTCAGAAATACCTAGGACTAAAAAAAATGGTAAGTTTCTATCCATTGAAATGCCTTCAGTACTTATGCTTTTTTTTTTAAAGAAAGAATTGCTCCATTTTTATTCATTTTCACAAGAAAAACAATGAGGGTTTTTCTGTAGACATTTCAAAATTTTGTATTTTAAAAATTTAAAGATTAAAAAAAACTTCAGGTCGTGGCCTTTCTAACAAAAGCATACTATAGGAAAAATGACTTCATTTCTTTCTCCTCTATAGATTCTGAGATTCTCTGTGTAAACATAGGAGACAACTTCCATGGTCATGGGTATTCTAAATCTATAGTTATATTAGAAATATTGTAGGGTTTTAAAACCCTATTCCTCCACCTGTCATCATCCTTGAAAAGGAATTTTCCTTTAAAATCTTATTGTCTATTGTCAAAGGTTCATGTTCTCCATTTTTTGTTCGGTCTCCTATGATTTTTAAATATTACTTGGATTCTTAGGTAGAAAATAAAACCCACCTGGGCTACCTCAAACCTGTATCCTCTATTCTTGATAGAAATTTTATTCATTTTGATTGCTTTGTATTTGTGTATTTTGAGTTTGAAACTTAGCAAAACCCCAAAAATGGGTCACTGAATAAAACAATCTCATTTTCCTATAGCTAAAAACTATAGCTCAGCCCCTTGCATTTTTTTGGTTTTCTTTAAACATTTATGGAAATGTTATATGTATTTTATCTTTTCTATCTAGGAAATCTCTGACATATCCCTTATAGATAATGCTTGCAATGGAAACCCTTCCTGGGCTGAGGGTTTACTATAGCTTCTTCATTCAAACTTCTTTTATGAGGTCTTTCACTATGATAATGATGATACAAGGGCTTCTAGAAAATTTGACTTTACTTCAATACCTCTTTTCTCTTCCTCTAGAATCATGTTAAAAACCCACTCAACAGACAGTGCTTTGAACTCACCCCACTATACACAAACTTAAAACGTTTGTTATTTTGTACCAAGCTCTCATTCATCGGCACTTAAGAGAAACTCCATGTGGTTATGCATTTATATTTTGGATGAAGATCAAATGCTATTAAAAAGAAAACATTATGCTTTTCCTCCCCATGGTTGTCTTCTTGATTGTTAATCATGATCATCACAAATTCCCCTAGGCTCTGTCTTTGAGATTAATACTTCAACAAATCTTCATTTGTGTCTTCTATAGTTCAAATAATATTGTCTAAGATTATAGGCTGCATAGTGAATGTTCATTTGAAGTGTTGGACTGAGACTGCTTAGCCATGTCATTTTTGAGTTAGATCCACCATCTCACAACTATCCTTCATTTAATGGTGACTCATGTACTCTAAAATGAGTATCCTTATATTTCATATGACATTTTACCAGACAAAAAATTTAAATGTACTATGCCTTTCATCTTGCTAATAGAATAGGTACATTCAAGGGTTGTCTTTCTTGTTCAAAATGAAAATACTTTTCATTTCTTTTACATATTTTATGATTAGATACTTGATATTCACTATCTTTTATCTATGTTTAATAAACAAAAAACTTATCATGGCTTTCCCCACACCACTATAATCTGCATACACCTTTATGGCTGCACCATGGTATGCTATTGTTTTGTGATTGATATCGAGAAAAAAATGATTTTGAGCAACAATCTTTCCATTATATTTGCAATGATAACGTAACATTCCCTCTGTTGTTTGTAAATGATCTTCATACCCCTTTATTTTGTTCTAGCTTTTTTGTGCAATCTCTTAAATTTTTGTGCATTGTCCTCTCCAGAAACTTGACTTATAGATTGTACTATCCTTTATTATTCTTATTGGGAATCATTATCTTGATTTTATAGACTGTACTTATGAATTTTACACTCTCCAAAGAGTGACAGAGAAATATCCCAATTGCAGGATTACTACACTTCTATCTATTTGATTTCTATGAGTTGTGATTGAAACAACAATATACTTTATAATAGAGATGCAGTATGCAACTAGAGGTGCTCCTCTGCAAATGACAAAGGACACTATGTTTTGATTTATCAAGTAGGAAACTCCTTATGTAATGTCAATTATCCTTACCCACATAAAACACATCTTTGAATAAGGCTTCATCTATTTTCTCTATTCGGATAGAGGTATTAACCCTCCCAATACTGTGTCAATGATCAAACATCACTAAAACCACTTCGCTTTTGATCACTCACGGCATTTTATGAAGATCATTTTTCTGCTCTATAACCTTGATCAAATGATTTCATGTGCTTTATGATACTCTTGAATAACTATGTATCATTGAAGACAGTGACTGTTAATTCACTACCATAAATGATGGATACTCATTTGAGTGAATCATAAAGAGATGATCCCTCTGATGGATATTCTTTCAATATTATTAAAAGCATAACAATGAAGCATGCCGGGCTCAACCCTTGTGGGAGCCATGTTTACACCACGTGTTGAAATTTGATGAAACAAAAACATTGCTTTTCCTATATCTACACGTAAACCAAATAGTTAGAAAAAATATATACATATGATTGGTGTATCAATTGATCTGGTTTCTTTCTTTGGACATGTACGCCTATTTGATGTGTTTGAGGGGTATTTTATACATTCATGGGTGCATGTACATGTAGTGTTATGAGCCTTCATTTCTTAGAGCACTACTCTAATATCATTGCAAATTTTCAGATGTAGGGGCTAGAAACAAGGAGCTATAGAGGAAGTGATACAACTTTGAAGCAGAAGACAAAGCAGGACAACAGACTCTGACCAGTCATCAGGAAATGACTAACCTCTTCCCTTATATGTGCATTTTTGTTCTTTTAATCCATCAATGTATAAATTTTACTTCATTCCCATTGAACAAGTTAAGTCTCACGGCTTGTGTAATGAAAATATGTACTCTTAAATCAATAAAGATTACTTTTAAAGATTTGTGCAAATCTTTTCAATATTGTATACCTTGTATAAATGCAATCTGTTATAAACTTGTAATCTCTTTGATTCTTATGTTTATACAATTGAATGCAACAGGGAAGATAGATAGAAATACACTTCACTCAATTTGCAAACATTCTAAACTCAATCAATCTTGAAAAATCAAAAATGAGTAAGACCACTATAGAGTTTTTGTCTTCTATAAACCCATGCTTTGAATTCCTCTCTTGGGAATTTTTGTGTTCTCCTTTGGAAAAGGTCCACTCTTTACTAATTGCAGCCATGATCACAACCAATACTGAAACCTAATCCAACATTTCTTCTCCATAGCATATAAGTAACATTATTTTTGTGAGTACTTTACTCTGGGTCACATCAACATTGCATATAGTTTTGTGCTCCATAGTGTATAAATAATGTTTTTCTAGAGTATTTTACTCAAATGCAACTAATCTCCCGAAAAAATGCACCTCCCATAGGATGTAACATACCAAAAAAAGGCATAAAAACATACATAGAAACATACATAATATGATAGGACAACAGATGTGGGACTCAACAAACTCATTGACAGATGAAGACAAGTATGGTTTCTAATATTATAAACCTTTAAAACTCTAATAGATTTCACATTCATTTGATTCTTATCTTTTTAAATTTTCACAAAAATTATAAATGCATATCAAAAAAAGTTCATAACAGATTACAAAATCATAAAATATTTCATGCTTTTACAAAATCATAAAATATTCCATTTCTCATTGATGCTCTCCACTTTTTTAAATATCAAAGATCAATACGGACCTACATAGAAACATGACTTTGTTTTTTATGCAATCTTAGATGAGCATGCTACAAATGATGATATGACCTAATGTACCCATGCAATTTGTTTATAATATTACATGTCACCATCTAACAAATTTCAAGATTACTATTAATTTTTTATAATATCAACACTATTGCTAAAACATAGCAGACACAACAAATCAAAATAGAACTATTCTTGCACTTTTTGGTAGAAATTTCACTACTCTGCAGCTCTTGTTTTTAAATAGGGGAGAGGACCCTGAGCATGTTCCAATAGTTGTTATAGTATTTGTTAATTGTGTCTAAGGTAACAGCTATTGAACCAATGATTGTGACTTTAAAGTTGTTGGTGTTGATGATGACTACCCACAATTGAATGAAATGTATTCATTAGATCTAAAAATAAACAAAACATGTGATGCCACATCAACGCACCAATAAAACATAATTTAGTGCACAAGTATCAGTCTCACTTTTTTTTGGAGACCTTTCTAAAAACCTTGACAAAAACATGATGATGTGGTCTATGAATGGAGCACCTGTAATATCAAAACATGATCATTTGATGTTATTCTAGGTGATCAGTGGGTTAGGATGAATGTTTTTGAGGATATTTATCTAAAAATAAGGTCTTACAAGACCATTTAATATGTATTTGGGGTGGTATAGAGTATTAGGTGTCAAACATGTAAAGTTTCCAAAACAAGATTGTTAAAATTGTAAAAAGGCATAAATTTGTCAAATTACAACTTATTAAGAATATGAATTGGGAAAGTAGTTTGAGTCAGTTGAGGGGATAGTTTTGAGTTGGAAATTTATCTAAAAGCCTCTTCAAGACTCAAACATCAGTTGTTGATGATCTTTGTAAAAGAATGCCAATAAAATACCAACATTTTTAGAATATTTCCTTTGTTTTCTAATCTTTCCTTACTCTATATCTGAACAGCAATACTTACTAGGTGGTTGGAGATGATAGTGGCATGTTCTAACTTGCATTTGTGTTCACTTTGAGAGTTTTTACTTAATTTTAAAGGAAGATCTCAAGTTTTTGTGACTACTTGTAACTGGCCAGTAAGGTCTAGTTTTGAAATTTATTTAATGTAAAGGCCATTCCTCCTACTATTGTGACTTGTTACTTAGAGGAATGGCACATATTATGTTAGGATAGATGTCAAATAGGTTAGGATCCATAGTAAAATGTTTTGGTGGCCTGGAAGTGATGCCCTAGGGCTGGGTAGAGAAATTTGCTTGTGAAAATGAATTACCAAGTGAAGGCTATGATGAAATGCTAATAGTGCTCCCCATGTAAGAGTTATTTACATATGTGTAGACTACTTATGATCTGTTTGAGGCATTAGTTTGGTTGGGTGAGCCCCATAGGTGTGTTTTTCATTAAACCATTGTGTTTTGGAGTGTGAAAGGAGGGTTTCATGGATTAGTCATGTAGAAGCCTTGAATCAGCAAACAAATTGTGGAATCTTATGTTTTGACACATATCTTAAGATTGTTTGAGGATTTTTTGCAGAGCAGGTGTTTAAGAGGGACTTCCTCTGTAAAAATGGGCTAATTGAGAAGCCTAAAGCAGGGTTGGTGTATTGGTTCTTTTATTTGGTCCAAAGGAGTCACTATTGAAGTTGAGATATGTTATGTAATCCCTTAAAGTGTTTCTTAATCAGTCATTTAATTGGAAAGTCATTTTGAAAGTTTGGGTGAAAAATCCCTTAAACCGGGTCATGAATGCTACTAGGGAAAACCTTGTTGAATGTTGATAAATGAAGAGACAATGTGTTTTTGTTTGGGGGATTGTTTGATATTAAAACAATTGACATTTTAAGTGAATTGAAACCCTCACACTTACATCAAAGTGGTACCAGAGCTTCAGGCATAGGATCCCTTGTTGGTGATTTGTTTGGATTTTTTAGGCTTGAAGAAGGTTGATTGGTGAAGATGCCTCCTAAAGGTGTTGGTGTTGCAAGAGGGTTGCAAGATCTAAAGGAGAAGCATGCTAAGCTTCTGGAATCTCACAATGCAATGTTGGCAAGGCTTGCTGCCTTGGAGACAAGGAAAAGGAGAGAAGTGAATGAAGAAAGTGAAACAGAAGAAGATGAAGAAGACTATGAAGATGTTGAAGAAGAACTGGACCTTGAAGATCAAAGAATGGTGAAGATGCTCAAAGAAGTGAAAGGAGAAACAATAAAGGTAAAATTTGATCTTCCTGTTTATGGTGGTAATTTAAATGAAGAGGAATTACTTGATTGGATTGTTGCTATGGATAATTACTTTGAGAGTGAAGATATTTTGGAAGAACAGATGGTGAAGGTGGAAAAAAATAAGCTAAAAGGACATGCTCTTCTATGGTAGGATTATGAGCAAGCAGAGAGGAGAAAACAAGGCAAATCAAGGATCACTTCATGGGACAAGATGGTGCAGAAATTGAAAGGTAAGTTGAACTTCCAAAAGACTATGAGGTTCAGTTGTATAAAAAGTTGCAAGGATTGAAATAAAATGAACTAGATGTTAAAGCCTACACTGATGAATTTTACAAATTAAGCATAAGATCTAGAAGGGATGAGGATGAGGCTGAAAAGGTGGCTAGGTATCTAGGTGGTTTGAGGTTTAATATTCAAGATGAGCTTGTTGTTGCTAACCCAAAATCTATTGAAGAATTCTTTCAATTAGCAATTAGGGTGGAGGAGAAGCTTAAAAGGAGACAAGATAAATCAATGAGTGGAAGAGGTGGTACTAGTGCAAGAGGAAGAGGAGTACTTTCTACACCAAAGCATCCATTGGAAGAACAAGGAGTAAATAAAGGTAAAGAGAAAAGTGTCGATTCTAGAGGTGGTTTAGAGGTGGAGGAAGGTTTAGTGCTGGTAGAAGTTCTAATGATTTTGTAGGGAGATGCTACACTTGTAATGAATTTTTTCATCCTTCATGGAAGTGTCCTAAAAGGATTGGAAGTTCATCTAGTGGTGAAAAGAGGATGGATAGGAGGGCACAAATTATACAAGAAGAGGAATGTGAGAGCACAAGTTCAACAAGTTTAAGAGATACTCCTAAAACACGGGAGATGTTGATGGTAAGGAAGATAGTGGAACCTTTATAAAGCAAGATCCTCTTCAGAACTCAATGTAAGTGTAAGAATAAGGTATGTATAATTGTGATTGATTATGGTTCAATGGAGAATATGGTGTCTACTGAGATGGTCCATAAGTTGAATTTGCAAAAGGTACCTCATGAATGTCCTTATAAAGTGTCATGGGTAAATGATGGCCAATCTTTGTTGGTTAATGAGAAGGCAGTGGTAGATTTCTAGATTGGAGGATATACTAATAGTGTGTTTTGTGATATCCTACCTATGGATTGATGTCACCTACTCCTAGGCAGACCCTAGCAATATGATAGGAAATATTTGTATGATGGCAAAGAGAACACTTATACAATCATGAAGGATGGAAGAATATTTGTTTTAACTCCTTTGATTGAGGATGAAAAAGGTAAGGCAAAGGTCATCATGTGTAGAAAGAGAGAGTTTATAGGGATTGAAAATGAAGATAAAAAGATAAGAGTTGTAGGTAGTTCAAGGTTTGATGATGTTTTGACAGTAATTTTGAAGGTGAATACAGGTTTGAAGGTTGATGAAGCTACAAGGAAAGGGTTGACAGTGAATTTTCATGAAAGTGTGATGGTGGGGACCATATAGTGTCCTATAGCTAAGAGCAATGTTAAGAGACAAGCAAGCACTGCAGGTATATAAAGTGGAAAGCCTAATGAAACAGTGACAAGGCAAGTTAGGGGGACAGTGAGGAAAGTATAAGAAGTTAAGGACAGATGCAAGGATGAAGTTGACACAAAGAAGAAGACAATACAAGAGACTACTAAAAAAAAAAAATTTGCAAGTGCGGGACATAGAAAGAAAGAAAGTTTTGGACAAAGAATGGAGAGAGGGAAGACATCACCTCTAAACACAAAAACACAGTCATTTTTAATTGCAAACACAGTTCAAAATGCAGGACAATTTGAAGCACAATGTATGGAACAGTGGAAGGTATTTGCAAAGCAATGGATAGTGTATGAGGCTTGGAAGAGTTGGTATAATCTACAACTCATGAGGCGTGAGTCTTTTCATGTGGGGGTGTATGGTGCAGGAGCACCTACACCTTATCAAAACATGATCATTTGATGTTGTTCTAGGTGATCAGTGGGTTAGGATGAATTTTTTTGAGGATATTTATCTAAAAATAAGGTCTTACAAGACCATTTAATATGTATTTGGGGTGGTATAGAGTATTAGGTGTCAAACATGTAAAGTTTCCAAAACAAGATTGTTAAAATTGTTAAAAGGCATAAATTTGTCAAATTACAACTTATTAAGAATATGAATTGGGAAAGTAGTTTGAGTCGGTTGAGGGGACAGTTTTGAGTTGGAAATGTATCTAAAAGCCTCTTCAAGGCTCAAACATTGGTTGTTGATGATCTTTGTAAAAGAATGCCAATAAAATACCAACATTTTTAGAATATTTCCTTTGTTTTCTAATCTTTCCTTACTCTGTATGGACCCGTACAGGAAATATTTACTCTAAAATTGGTTGGAGACGATAGTGGCATGTTATAACTTGCATTTGTTTTCACTTTGAGAGTTTTTACTTAATTTTAAAGGAAGATCTCCTCAAGTTTTTGTGACTACCTATAATAGGCCAATAAGGTCTGGTTTTGAAATTTATTTAATGTAGAGGCCATTCTTCCTATTTTTGTGACTTGTTACTTGGAGGAATGGCACATATTATGTTAGGATAGATGTTCAAATAGGTTAGGAGCCATAGTCAAATGTTTTGGTGTCCTGGAAGTGATGCCCTAGGACTGGGCAGAGCAATTTGCTTGTGAAAATGAATTACCAAGTGAAGGTTATGATGAAATGTTGATTGTGTTTCCCATGTAAGGGTTATTTAGGTATGTGTAGACTACTTATGATCCATTTGAGGCATTATTTTGGTTGGGTGAGCCTCGTAGGTGTGTTTTTCATTAAACCCTTGTGTTTTAGAGTGTGAAAGGAGGGTTTCATGGATCAATCATGTAGAAGCCTTGAATCAGCAAAAAAATTGTGGAATCTTATGTTTTAACACATATCTTAAGATTTTTTGAAGAGTTTTTACAGAGAGCAAGTGTTTAAGAGGGACTTCCTTTGTAAAAATGGGCTAATTGAGAACCCTAGAGAAAGGTTGGTGTATTGGTTCTCCTATTTGGTCCAAAGGAGTCATTGTTGAAGTTGAGATATGTTGTGTAATATCTTAAAGTGTTTCTTAATCAATCATTTAATTGGCAAGCCATTTTGAAAGTTTGGGTGAAAAATCCCTTCAACCAGGTCATGAATGCTACTAGGGCAGACCTTGTTGAATGTTGATAAATAAATGAAGAGACAATGTGTTTTTGTTTGGGAGATTGTTTGATATTAAAACAATTGAAATTTTAAGTGAATTGACACCCTCACACTTGCATCATCCTAAAACCTATTAAACTTAATATTCATAATTTTCATTTTCAAATATTAATGTAAATCCCTCAATTTTAATTAGACTTTTATTTCAAATTTTTTTATATAAATATCATTTTTAATAATTATCTTAACTATTAAATAGATGAACACATAAATGTGAAAGTAGATAAATAAGAAGAAAATAGACAACATATTTTTTTTTAAAATTATTTTATTTTTCATTAGTTTTTCTCAAAAACAAAAATAAATTATTTAATACTTGAAGAGTTATTTTATCTTCCTATAGTAATAATACAACATGTAAAAAATTATAAAATAGTTCAAACATAATAGTTTTAATATATTTTTGTTTCTATTTTTAATGTATTTTTAATTTTTTCAACA
>VDFB02035071.1:0-35469 GCA_007258455.2 Sequoia sempervirens
GAGATGAGACACATACGCACATGTCCAGTACATGCTCACACCCATAGGCAAGTGGCTATGGGAAAGTGATGCCTAAGTTTGGCTTCCCATATGCTAACCATACCAAAGCTATACCTCCTAATAACTTTGATAAGGCACCACACAACATGACAGTAGGATTCATGAGGCAAGCAAAGCTTCATATGCTTAACACCGATGAATAAATGGGATAGCTCTATAGGTATGCAAAGTGTGTTATGCAAGGTGGCCATATAATAGGTGTTGTAAATGTCAAAGTAGTGTAGGGTACATTCAAAGGGATTTTTCTTAGTTTGTGTAAGGTATCTTCTTAGGGAACATTGTGCCTAATGTCTCCAAGAGAGGACAAGTCAAAGAAATATCATGCTCTTGGAGGAAATCAAACCCAATGACACCACCAAGAACACGATACATTGCAAGAATAAAGAAAACCACACAGTGAAACATGAGTGTCAATGTATTCCCCCACTTTAAATCAATTGTGAACACCATTGTTGTGAGCAATTGCTCTAAATTAGAAGAAGACATGAGAGTTTGTTTGAAAATCCCTTTTCCAAGTCATTGTTCCCGAATGAATCTACATCATGAATAAGTATGTCACATGTGAGCCAACTTAAGGCACGCCATCCACATCCCAAGCTTTCTCTTATATATGTACATGGAAGGTGGTCAATTAGCCAAAAGAGACAATGACAAGTTTCATACAAGGATCCTACCCTCTTGCCTCCATTGAGTGCGGGACAAGGATGACCCAAGATGATTGATGGTAGTGAAAAATTAGTATCAATTAGAGGAACACAGTGCTTCAACACAAAGAAGAGCTCCGTACTCCTTAAGATGTTGAATTCGATTACTCAAAGCCTTATATTCATGAGTAGAATGACTATTAGAGTAAATGCATATTTACTTAAGTTTTAACTTAGGTACATAGTTTGCATTTAATAGGGTAATTAGGTTTTTATTCTCGTATTCTCATATTGGGTACTTGCACACCTGTTTTGAATTTTGGCATGGCTTTATAAGCCTATAACATTATGTACATTAATCATCCCATCTTTAGCATAAATTTATCTTCAGTGAAAGAGCATTGGCTTCTCTCATTTTTGAAGGTGTATGTGAAATTGGTATTTCTTGAGAATTTGTTGCTCTATCATGCTAATAGAAGGCGTGGATTTCATTAATCCTCTATGTATTGGGAATATCTGTGCTATTTAGAGCTCTTGGATGAGATCTGGTGAATTGTGTTTATTTTCTATCTTTGTGGTCTTCCTTTCACCTACTAGGTGTGTTCTTTAATTTGGGTGTGATTTATCTCTCTCGAGGAGCGTGTGGAGTTTTGGTCCAAGAATTCTCATATTTTTTTGCTCAAGGGATGTAGCATTCTCCTACAAAGCATTTTTTTATTGAAGAGTCTTTGCAGCCGATTCCCATTTTCTAGGCCGATAATATAATTGAGGGTGCAACAATAATCTCTCTAGTTTGTTTTGATTTATTAATGAAACCTCTTTAAACTTTATATTTTATAAAGTTCCCCTAAAATTTCATATTAGAGTTTCTAATTTTATCGTGACTATTCTTTACAGGGCCTAAGAAGAATTCAATTTTTTGGGAACATTAATCCCACATTAGCTGCGTGTGGTTGGTTTTATCCCTTTAAATAGCCTCCTACCCCTTGTAATTAGTGTTAGCAAGTCTCATAGAATATGAAGATGCTATTTTTTGTATGGAGATTGGTGTTGTTGTGGAGATTGCTTGGTGTTAGGTATGACTTGCTCCCTTTTTGCTTGAACTTGACAATTTGGAGTTCACTTGGCCTGAGAGGATCATTTTTTAGCCCTTGTGCATTCTGTGGTCATATTGTGTGATTGATAGCTCCAAAAGATTCTATAAGTTCCTCTATAGGCATTTTTTATTTTTTGCATATCTTTTGCAAATGGAGGCCAATTTTTGCAAACCATATCAACGAAAAGGTATTTTCATCACCTTTGTAGTGGTTGAGGAATTTCTCTCATATTTTTTGTGTGGTGGTGCTTTTAATCCATTGAATTTCGATATTGGTTTTGCTTCATTTGCAGTATTTGGGAGTTTCTATTTGATGTTGAAGGTTACTGTCTTTATATTTTCTAGGAGATTTTTCATAGCTGATTATGTGGTACAAAGGGAAAACCACCACCTTTGGTCGAGAAAATGTCAAAATAGTATTCCCTTAGAGTTTATAGTGGCATTTTCAAAATAGAGTTCACGAGTAGGTGTGATAGCAATCACAAACTTACATGATCCCTCTAGAGGTGACAACGAGCCAATGGCACATTATTTAGCTTTCCTTGGCCATGAACCTTCTTAAGTTTGTGCCCAAGTGACACGTGGTGCTAGCGGACAATACATTCCTATTAGAAGCTTTCAAATCCACTCTTGTGGACCCACGAGTATTAAAACAATAGATAACACACCTTTGGACAAACTAAAAGCTCAAAATTCTTCTAAGCTTGCACTCAAATGACACATGGCATTGTTGGGTGTTAGACTCAATATGTTTTCCTTTTAGAACCTACCTTAAGGGAATATAGTGTAAAAATTGTGGTGAAGTCAAGCAAAAATAAGTTTCTGAAATTGCTTTTGGGGTCACATGACAACAATACATGTGGCAATAACACGTAAGCATTTAAACCACCAATCACAGACCTTTCTACAATATTCAAGCTCAAAATGTTGTTGAGCTTACACCAATATGACATGTGGCATTATCATGTGCCAAGCTCAATATACTTGCCTTTTGGCACCTCCCTTGGAGGAGAATAATGCAATAATCATAGTGAAGTAAAGTCGGGATAAAACCTTAGTACACCCAATTTGAGGTCCAAACAAAATAAAATCTTCTTAGCACTTTCAGATGCTAAATTTAAGGTTACACTTTTGGCCCTTGGAGGATTGTCCCTCAATGTGTAAGCAATTTTTCACCTAGGAATTATAAGCTTCTATATTAATAACCCAAGAATTAGTGAGCCAACTTCCACAAAATGGACCAATGTTGCACCTTTACACAACCTTCAAACTCCAAACATTCAAAACATGTACACAAAAGCCACATGGCACTAGTGGGCATTGGGATCATGGAGGGAACCATTGTGGTGCTTGGGGAGGTTAGGAAAACCATCTTGTAGACTAGATGAAATAGCCTTTTTAAGGCACTAGTGGACACCAGGCTTAATATTAGGCTATCCAAACCACTCTTGGAGAAAAATCACACGAAGTGCATAACATCTTGCATAGACTTATATGCTTCTTATATGCTTCTTCGATACTAATTCAAGACCCAACCAATTAGTTGCCACACCAACAAGGTTGGAAACACAAGTGATCCATCATTAACAATGTAGCTAACTTGAGACCCCATAAGCGTTGCTCCCTTGACCTTCTTTGCAAATAATTTGCATAAAATCCTCCAATTTGAGAAAATTAGATGGATTGATTTGGAGGATTTTTGCCTCCATTTTGCAAGCATGATTAGTTATGGTGTTTGTTTTAGAATTAGTTTTCTTATAGAAATGTGTAATTGTTACTGAAATGAAACTATCAAGGAGCTCCCAAGCCGGTTTCATGATGTAAGAAATGACCCAATTGTTTACTTGTCATTTCATGCAAGCATTAATAATTCTTAAAGAATCTTCATCAATGTGAATGATTTTAAGCTGCATGTTGTGTGCCAGCTTCAAACTTGTTAAGATAACATCCACCTTTGCTACATTGTTAGTGCCCATAGGTAGCTTCATCGATAAACCATTTAGTAACTCTCCTTTGTGATTGTGGATTACACAACCTAACCCAAATAATCCTAGATTGTATTTGGATGTGCCAGATCAAAATTTAGTTTCATGACATTTGGGGGTGGGTCACACCATTTGATTCTACTTTTGTCAAATTTTTGGACATTAGAATGTTCCCCTAGTTTGGAACCTTCAAGAGAGACCAATGCTTTAACATTTCATTATCCTAGCTTGAGAATGAGTTACATGGGTTTGAATTTTTCACTACATCTCCCATTAATACTTCTGATATATTCCTTTCTAATTTATTGAGGATTCAGATCTAATTTTTTTCTTTTGAAAATCCTTTTATTTCGTTCAAGCCATATATTCCACACTAAGGTTGGGATCACCACCCATTGTGCTTCAAAGAGAGAACCTTTATAGAGTAATGACCAACTTTGAAATATCTCCAAAATGGTGGTTGGTAGGGAGAAATCCAATGAAGTTTGTTTTGTATCCAATTCCAACATGTTTGAGCAAAATTATAGTGGAACAAAAGATGGTCCACAGATTCCTAGTGGGCGCCACATAGAATATAGTTGAATGGTTGAGCTAGGCTTAGCCTGGAAATCCTACAACTAGTTAGAACCCGGTTATGAAGATATATCAAAGAAAAAGTGCCTTCTTTAGGGAGAATTGAGGTGTGCCAACAAAGCTTATATGGCCACTTACCTAGTTGAATTCTTTCCTCAAAGATTAGAGATTTGTAGCCCTGTTTGACATTATATTGTCTTGTTTTGGATGGAGCCCAAATAATTTAATCCTTGGAATCTAAAAGCAAAATAGTTCTTGTGTCCAATATTGATTGCAACTTATGTTTTTGATGTTGTGGGAATGGGAGATTATGAATTTATTTTCCATGTAATGTTGGACTTGAAATTTGCATTGTCCCTTACACAATGCTTGAGCTTTGAACCTTAAATTTCTTTTTGACAAGACCGAGCCTCTTATAGACCATCAAATGTAGTTAATAGAGGGTTAACATTCCATGAATCTTCCCAAAAATTAACCTTTTCTCCATTGTTGACAATCCATCATAGGAAAGGTGAGAGTACATCTTGACATGTGATGATGAAATTCCACATTTTTTATCATTCCAATGGATTTTCCAAAGTGAAGATTCTTTTCAAGGCTGTCAAATCTAGGTACTTGGATCTCATCATTTGAATCCATTTTGAAGAAGGATTTGCATAGAGCTTCCACGTTAGCTTCACACCTAGGGACAAATTTTTTAATTCTAGATTTTGAATGCCAACACCTCCAAAGACTTTATCCTTGCATATTTTTTCCTAGGAAACTAAAGGTATTTTCTTGGAGTTGTCCAAATTGCCTCTCCATCAAAATTGCCTAGTTTCTTTGGCAATGTGGTCATGAATCCTTCTTGGTTTTTTGAGTATTGATAAGAAGTAATTTGGAAGGGTAGATACCACTAATCTTATCATAGTAAATCTCCATGCTAGTGACAACCGCCCTTCTAGGAGTATAGTCATAAAGATCTTGTGCCAAAAAGAGGCTCTCTAAACACCTACAAAGAAAGGAATACCTAGATAGTTGCAAGGCAATTTATTCCATCTAAGTTCTAAGATAGAGAGGATGTGACCAATTACCAGAGTGCTAGTATTCTAAAAAATATATTTTTGACTTCCTCAAATTAATCATTTGACCTGATATTAGACAATAGTTGTCCAAAACATACTTTATGCTTTTGGATTCACACACCAAGGATGGCCAAATAGTAATGTATCATTTGTAAATAATGAATGAATGTAATAGATGTCAGATCATGGAATTTTTATACAATTCCATTTACTTGATGCATGGAAGGTTGAAAATGTCCGGTTTAATGCTTCCACTATTAGGATGAAGAGGAAAGGGGAAAGAGGGTCCCCTTGCCTAACTAGTTGGAGAGCCATTTACGAGGACTAAGAATTTAGCTGATTTTAGATAGGAAAGAATCCATTTGCACCATTTTGTAACAAAACATAGCATTTCCAAAACCTTTGATAAAAAATCTCAATTTACTTTGTCATAGGCCTCCATTATGTCTAATTTTATGATCATAGCTAGAATTTTTTCTTGATGAATTGAGTGCAAGATTTCATGAACTATTATTTCCCCTTCAATTATCTCTTTTCCTAGAACAAAACCACCTTGTTCCTATGAGATTATGCATGGAATGAGTTTAGAAAGCCTTAGGGTAATAGCTTTAAACATTTTTTTATAAATGATATTGCAAAAGAAGATAGGTCTAAAATTTTCAAATGAGGATGGAGTTTTGACTTTGGGTATAAGAGGAATATGAGTGTTGTTGAGCTCTTTTAACATTGTGCCATTTCTATGAGATTCTTCTAAATCCAACTAGATATCTCTTACAAAATTCCAACATTTTTTATAGAATTTAGCATAGTGAAACCATCCGGCTCGAGAGCTTTGTTTGGGGCAAGTGCAAAAATTACAATTTTGACCTCTTCCAAGGTGAATGGAGCCAAGAGAAACTTGTTATCATCTGGACTAAGTATCTTTAGGATGAAATTTAAAAATTATTGCTCTTTTTCAACCACATCAGGGTCCTGATTTGCCAATTTTTGTAAGGAGGTTGGAAAAGAATAGGACAAACTCATTTTGAATTTTTTGTTCATATTTTAGAATTTTATTAGATAAAAAATTTATAGAAAAGATTGTGTTAGCATTGCGTATGACCTTGCCTGAGTTGTGTAAAAACTTGGTATTCCTATCCCCCTCTTTTAACCAAGTTTTTCTTGGCTTTTGTTTCCAATATATTTCTTCTCTAGAAAGAAATTATAATTTGAGTTCTTTCTGAAGTTGGTTATGGTGGAGGGATTCATTGTTCATAACCTTTTGAATAAATTGTTCATTGAGCACTTGAATTTTCTAAATAAGAAGAGTTTTTTGTTCAAAACTATTTTTGAAATGGAGATGGTTCCATTGTTTGAGCTGCCCTTTTATGAATTGGTTTTTTTTTGCTAATTGGTAAAGTTTGGAGCCTGCTATGAATGGTGAATTCTCCCACCATTGTTTGAGGAAAAGCAAAAAGTTTTCATCCATGAACCATATGTGTTTAAATTTAAAGGATGATTTAAATTTATTTGGTACAAAATTCCAAATAATATCTAGCTAGATCGACTAATGATTTGAACCCAAGAATGAGAGGATGGAAGAGGCATATTTAAAATCAGTGTTGGTCCAAATTATGGAGACGAGAAATCTATCTAACCTCTTTGTAATGAGACAAAAATGTTTCCTTCTTTTTTTCTAGGTAAATTTACCATTAGTTGGTAAATAATCAATGAATGTGTTATCTAGGATGAAATTGGAAAAGTCATCCATTGCTTTTGGAGGGGGAATGATACCTCCATTTTTCTCTTTCAGGGATGTAGTAGTGTTAAAATCCCCTCCTAAGATAATCAATTCCTCCCTTAACAAAAAGAGGGTTACTATCAAAGATTCCTATACCTATTTCTTGCTAGTAGTTGATGTAGAGCCATAAACATTGAATATCCAAAATGTGTATTGATAACATTGAATCTTGATGAACATCCACCATTGTTGGGCTACAATGAACTCCGCATTGAATCATAAGGTTATAATTGAATCATAAAACTAATAGAATATATGTGTTTCTTTGAATATAATTGCATTAACACAAAAAATTTCTTGACATAATTAGTTTGGAGGATTGAATATAACTGCATTATCCAAGACAGAGTAGAATCTAAAAATAAGCACTAAACTAAAAAAAATGGCAAAGGTATACACAATTGTTGAAGATACATGTAATTTTTTGATATGGATTTTGTCATAAATACCTCTACATAGAGCCTCACTGAAATTCCAATCAAAAGAGTGTAGAATAAGCTTTCTATAGAGCTTTGCAAATAGATAGACTGGTTGAAACCAAGGGAAATTGTCAATTGCAATTCAAACAAAATCGATTGTAACCAAATATGTATTTTAAACATTTTTCAAATGTTGTATACGAATATTGTATGTATTTGAAGACTGTATTTAATAATTATATACACAAACAAAGACTAATTTTTCTATATCAGTATAACCATTGCACCTCTTTCTAATGCAAGTACTTGTTAATTTTACTTTATCAAAGCAAAATGCAATAGATTTTAATGAAACACATATGTTCTAAATTTTATTCTATCATATGAGTAGAGCATGTCACAATGAAATATATCTGTTTAATATTTCTTCAAATATCAAAGTAACATTTGAAATACAAAGTAATTTAAAGAAAATAGTTTCATACTAAACTCCAAATCATTTACTATTTCCCCTAACATTTAAATTGAATGACCTTTCCAATCATTTAATTACTCACATAAATCTTTATCCTATTACAAAACAAAATCTTCAACTTACGAATACTATCAAATTAAAGTATTATTATTAAACAAAATTTTAATTGTATTTCTTTACTATTATACAAATGGATTTAATAGAATTCAAAATGTGTTTTTGGATAAATTAAAATTCTCTAAATAACACAACATTTTAGGGTCCAATTGGTGTCTACAATCCTTAATTTCACAATCTGTACGACACTAAAATATATGCTATTTTGTCTTCGGTACATTGAACTCATAAAAGACTTTTTGATAAATAGTGACTATAGCTAGAATGATGTAAACACGATTAGATTCAATTCTATATGGACTTCATTGATTATCAATATATTCTATGGGAACAGTGACAACTATTAGTATTGCTTTAAGTGGTTGTAGCTGAATACTTTATAGAAATAACTAATCTGCTTGGGGCTACTATTTTTTCCTATTCTTTATCTCTCCTAGATGAAAAACAATTTTGGCATCCTTAAAACTTAACAACGATTCTCTTTATGTAAAAGCAAAATTCTCTTTTTACAAGAATTGTGGCCATAGTGTAAATTTCTCTACCCATGTGGTACACTATAGATCTTAGAAGGGCCTCTAATCATAACAATGTAACCCTGATTTATAAAGCAATACCACCTCAAATTGAATGATATTTATGTGAGATTTGATACTAGAATAAAGATAGAAATATTCTTCAAAACAGACAATATTCAAGATTGCTATCAATAATAAATCTTAAGACAATAAGAATTTCAAATTTTTGAATGTACTCCAATTTACCATCAATTGTACACAAAATAACAATTCAACACAATTATTATCAACATATATCATAGAAGAATTCATATACTCATAATATAATAATATGATTATGGCATATAAATCTATACTTACTATATGTATGTAAATTAAAAGAAACAAAAATAAATAAAAATTCAAATATTAAAATATTTTAACTTACAGCCTCATTCAAAATTCTGATAAAGATATCTAAATTTTTTCTTTTGGGGTTTAAAATAGGAGCCTATATAGCAAACATTGAATTATGTGTTTTCCTTCACTTTTTGTCTATTTTTGGCATTAGTCTTGGCAACTGAATCATTCATTGATTTCTTTAGGATTTCCAGTGTTGTGCAATTGAAGCTTTTGTACTCCAAAATTCACCCTCATACCCCTAGTCGTCACACAAGCAAGGTGACTCTAGAGGGTTCAAGAAGAAGCAACAGAGAAAATATGTCCCCAAAATTTCTATGGATTCATCAAATTCAGATAAATGCCTGATAGTTACCTTGCCTCTACACATAATTAGACTGGTTTTAGACAATAGGTGAAAGCAAAATATTAGAGCACAAGATTCTTGAAAGTGATGGAGGCTAGCCAATAACTTTCAAAGCAGACAATGAGCAATGACTTATTCATGTGACTAACCATCTAAGGAGTGCTTGGTACCTAGTGGTTAGAATGGTAATGGTTAGGTGTAGATGGTAAAAAATAGTGAGCATCCTTGACAACTATAGAAAGTGAAGACAAAAAGCTAGCTAAAACCATTGGAATACTATCATGTGTTTGTGCTTGTTGTTGATCAAAACTTGAAGCATTCTTATTATCATTCTTAAGTTGGAATTTAAATACCTTCTACTATTGGTATTGGTCATGTAGCTCTTGGGTGTGCAACTACCAAATTTGAGTTTTTGGCAGAGCTTAGGCGAGACGAGAAAAGACCAAAAACAATCAAAACTTTTGACTGAAGCTAAAAACCGATACAAAATAAAATTTAATATGTTAATTCTACACAAACTTCATTACTTCGTTTTGCACTATTAAAATAAATCAGAAGCAACTTGAGTTTCAATATAAATCTTCAAAAGAGTAGTAATAAAATATTAGATTGCCTTGTTTGCTCCACTTCTTATACTAGAGAAAAATGGTCATATCCATTCATTTTTAGGGATTATATGCTTTCCTGAACAAATTCTTGTATCCATGCATACCACATGGTAGCCTGAGTCAGTTGGAATTACTTGGAAGTTGGTAACTCATCTTTTTTCAGTTTAAAGAAAACATCCATATCTAACATGGTTGGCTAGGCCATAAAAAATGAGCAAGATAAATGATGATATGCATAAAAAGTTAAAATGTATATTATAAAATTATTAGAATATGAAATTTTACTTGCAAATTGATATAAATAAAAGGTTTCCTTTTCAAAAAACTACAAAATTTAATATAAATAGGGAGTCTAAAAGTTCAAATCACAAAGTTGAGGTAAAATGGAAAAGTTAACAACAACAACAATGGTGATGAAAGTTATCATGCTTGGCTTGTTTTCTAGTGTGTGTTGTTGTCCTGTTGCTTATTATAGCACTGGAACATATCATGTTGGTCCACTGACTACATTAGATGCTGAATTATTTAATTTTGCTCTGAATATTGAGTATCTAGAATGTGATTTTTTTCTTGGGGCTGTATTTGGAGTGGGTCTAGATCAATTTGCACCAAATCTTACAGGAGGTGGTCCTCCCCCACTAGGCACCCAGATGGCCAATTTGGACCCTCCAACAAGAGATATTGTGGAGCAATTTGCTTTCCAAGAAATTGATCATATTAGGTTCTAATAATTTTTATTCTTAAACCATTTGATCATTATACTATATATAGTATTATTTTAAAGTTCTTAGAATTTATATTTCTTCTGATTAAATTGACCATTGTTTGGTGTACTCAGTTTTGTAGAATAATCAAAGAGAGTGTAGTGGAAGCTACTCTGCGGCCTTTACTAAATTTAGGAGTGGAAACATGGACAAGTTTCTTCAATGAGGCTTTGGGATTCACACTCAATCCTCCCTTTGATCCCTATGCTAATTCTCTTAATTATCTACTTGCTATGTATGTTCTTCCATACATGGGCCTTACAGCTTATGCTGGTGCCAATCTGCCATGCCCAAGATTTTTGCTAGAAAAACTCAACAATTTTTTTTTCTTTCGCAACATTTACACAACACTTCCTTCTTGCACAATGCAACCTCTAATATCAACATTTATTAGATAATGTCAAATTGGACATGAGACACAACACAGTTTGGTTGGCTAGTTTGTTATTGTCACACCCTCTCTTAGCATAGTTTATAAATGTTAATATAGATTATTACCAATAACTGGGTGAGAAGGGGTTAATGCTTATGCTACCATGTCAATTTTAAATTTTAATGAGAACAACTATTTCATTGAATCCTTAACTTGACATAAATGAAAAATTCTTTAGAATCATAACATTAGTATTAGTGTTAAGCTCTATTTGATGTATCAACATTATCCCTTCTATTTTCTGCCATGCTATTATTATTTGTGAACGTTGGCTGGACATTATGTTGTTTAATTGGGTAGCCTATAGTTCCTAATAGCCTCTACAACTCTTATACTAACACATGTAACCTTCCCTCCATCAACGATAACTTAAATAATAAATTCACTATTTCTTGTCATTATTATTATTATTATTATTCCTTGCCTATCAAAACCTCTATATTACATACATCAATCAACCCATCTTGGTCTAACCTTATTATCATGTGCATTAGGAGATTACTAGTATTATTAGAAAATTTCCTATGAAAACATTAATAATATTTATTAACATCTTGTCTTATCTTAAACCTTACAAGAGTAAAGTCCCTTATCAGTTGCTAACTCAACTTTATGAAATCATCTTCAATTAAATAATTAAGAATGATAATTATACTCAACCCATAATTTATCAATGAAAATAACATTATTATTTGATTAATGCTCTGTGGGCCACCTTACCTAAGTTGATGTTCTCAACATCACCAACGGAACCCGAAGTTCAAATATGAGAGGAGAAAACACATTTATATATTAATTATCAAATTTATATATCTAATTATTTATTCATTCTTAATATTAATTTACTTAATTGCTTGTCCTCAACAAGATAAATGAATAAATAACTAATTACTTATTTATATATTTATTCTTACTTAATATTACTCTAATTTAATAATATCATATTTATCTTTATATATTATTTGCTTATTTTCACTCTAAGAAATAAATTTAAGAAAATAATTACAAAAATTAAAAATACATATTATTTTATTTCCTTTGTTTGTATGTTATATTCATTAATTTATTTATTTTTATCCATTTATTTATTTATTTTTAGAGGGAAGGAAAAGAATCGAATTAAGAGGAAAATATTCCTTCTCTTTTTGAATTCCTAGTGATATACTACTCTAACCTCATATAGAACATTATTTAATTTAATAGTGTTTCCTTCTTAAGAGTATGGGGATATTTTTCCTTTCTTTCACTTTTCACCATATAGTTATTTTGTCCCGTGTATTGTTTGTGGTAAGGATATATTTTATGCTTAGCATCATAAACTTTTATTTTACGCCGGTATCCTACTATGAACTGCGCCAGACTATTTTTTAAAATCGATGGCTAAAGCCATCCTGGAGACGAACGAATGTTTGCCCATCGTTGGATATTCCGTCCACCTTTCACGGCACCACGATCACCGCTTCTCACGTCATCCATTTTTCACGGCATCCGCTTTGCACGCAGTCCGCTTTACTTTCTCGCCAGTCGCCGGTATAATTTTCGCCGAATAAAGCAAGTTGATATTTTCTACGGAGGTCACTGCAAGTTGCAAGCTGGCTGTGGAAGGCCAGAAGCAAAGGCCCAGTGGTAATACTGGTGCTTCAGCGGCTTCTGATACATCAGACATTAGTTCCATGAATCAGAACCAGAACCAGCACCAGTACCAGCATCAGCCCCAATCCCATGTCTCTGGGATTCAGTTGGGCGGTTATATGAACCCGGGACTCGGGGTTTCTAACCCTGTGGGTTTATCTGGGCATCACGGGCTCGGTGCCTCAGCTCTCTTCGGCCTTGGAATGCACGCCAACCCTAGTGGTATCCCGGGTCACACCGTACATCCGTCGGGGCTGCATGGAGCGTCGAACCCTGTGGCATCATCATTGGGCATGGGGGTTTATGGGGGGCTGGGACCCTATGGAGGTGGAGGATATGGGAGCAACAGTCAGGGGGCGCTTGGGGCAGGAGGAGGTGGCTATTCTTCTCTCTTCCCCTCTTCGGCTGCTTCTCAACCTGGCGGTTTTGCGGATGGACCGGGTCACTATCCCCTTTCTGCCTATCAAAATCAACACCAACAATCAGGAGCATCTCCTGCACCGCGGCTTCCTGGGAGTGGAATGTATCCAGCCGGGCAGCCCTTCTATCCAGTCTAGGTAGGTTTCTTGTTCTTCACTTGTGTTTCTAAGGTGGTTATTCTTATTTGTGCTACTAACATTCTAGTGAATTGCATGGAGAGGCTATTAGACTGACTATTCTAACTTGAAAAAGAATTAGATTTTTAGTTAAAGTTTCTGAAATTACCCAAGTGTCTTTATGATCTTCTCAACTTACAATTCTGGGTTATGTTCTTAAAAGTGGGGTGCCTACGCTATACTTTTTCTTAGAATTGCTCCGTGAATCGGTGCGCCAAATCCTTAATTTGTGGGGTTCCTTGCCAAGCCACTTCGGTTTGGGGTTTTTTGGTTAAGGACAACGCTCCACAAGTAGTTAATTCTGGGTCTTATTCTTGCCAGTGAGGTGCCTATCTATCCCCAAAATATCTTACAAGCGCTCCTTGATTGGGGTCTTAAAGTCTTCGAAGCAAGGCTCCTTGCCAGGCACCCCCAATTTAGAGTTTTGCTTAAGGACTCTTTCCCTCAAGTAGTTGATTCCAGGTCCTGGGTACCATTATTTTATTTCACGTTTGTTTTACTATCGTCCCTAGTATGCGTGTTTTGCTTGACATGACATACACTCTTTTAATTGTGGTAGTCCCAACAATCCGAAGGTTTATGGATATGGATGATAGCATTTTTTTGCCTGATAACAAGCTTTATAGGCTCGTTGTATTTGATAACCATTCCCCCTTTACATTATGGACAAGCTCTGGTATGATTGTTATAGAATGTCTATTTTATTCATGATGTAGTGGTTGTTGTAGCAGATGGTACAGTGATAATGATTTGTGCTTTGAACTGGAACAATGCCCTGTTTTTAAGTTAACCATAAATGCTTGTAATCTTATTGCAACAAAGAATATGGTCTTCTAAATATTATAGTTTGTATCCTGCATTTTGCCTCTTCGCTGGAATTTAGAATTCGTTGCACATTTTCCCTTGGAAGTTTTTATCCGTTTTCTTTGTTAAAGCTCTTTTCTGATGTGCATTACTTTGCTTGGGTGAAAGATATGTCTGTCATTGGTTTATTCTTAAGCAGTTGCTAATTTATCGATTCATTTCATGTAATTTGGGGTTTTAGGAGTGAGAAGTGATCTTGCTTTCTTATGTTTCCTTCCTTGCTGCTTATCAGATTCTGATGTGTGTGTCTGTGCTGATTATATTTTTAAAATTTACTAAGGTTGATCCATTTCAAACAATATAATTATTCCAACCAAAAATTCGGCGTACCCAATTGCACACAAAAAGTGCAATAGCTAGTTTAATCACTAAGCGAGCTAGTAGTGCCACGTGACAAGGAAATTATCACCATTGACTTATAACATTGCATACCGTAGCAAGCACTAACATTGATAAATCGTTCACTATATAGAAGGTTCCTACCATTCCAAAATAGGAAGTGCCCAATGTTACAGCGTGTAAGGCTGCAAGTTAGATAAAGGAAATGAAAGAGTTATAAATAGGATAAGACTTTAGATCAATGCGTATCAACACGAATAGAACATCCCAATAGACTTGACCCGGAATGGGGTGCTAAGAATAAGAGGGATTTTACCGTGTATAAATAAAAAATCTGGGGCGTAAAATATGCTCACGTTCAAGTAATATTGCGCAAGAATACATTGTTCGTCATAAAGAAGAGAGATGGGGCTGCTGGAAAGAATAACCCAATCTTCCACTGAATTTCCACGCATCGCATTTATTCGTGCATTTAAATTTGAACCGAATTGGGAGAGATTTTCTAAAATAACGTACTCTCCCATCCCTCTCTTGAGTAAACGGTGTGGAAACCATCAGTGCTGAGGGCGCAATTTGGTGGACATTTACTCTGAGGAGAACAATCATTACAAGCTTGTTATTTCTTTCTTTGCACGACAGGATGACCATTCAGTAGTTTAATATTAAAGAGGGCTCTATTAAGGGAGGTCTGATCTTAGCATTTTTGGTCTTCGCCTAAGCCATCTGCCAAGATGTCTGAAAGAAGAGAAAAACTAACATCATGACTTCGACTGCAACACATTAAACAGTTAAAGAATGCTGCCAGAAAACGCGTCCTGCGCACAACTAGGTACTGGGCTTCAAAAAGGTCGACCTCTCTATTCGATTTTACAATGAGTTCCTACTTCCAAATACTTCCAACGCATTCTCTACGATATAGGCCCATTGTTTCCCCCAACCTCCCTTTGACAATAGCTGGTAAGAGTTTATCTCATATCGAGGACCATGGAAACCAGCGTCAATCTTAAAAGAGTATGGCAGGAGAGAAAATATTAATATCATGCCAATTAAAGTCTCCTGTGAAAGTACATGCTAGGACCAACATTAGTAGGTTTGTAGGGGCGGCTATCCAATATAGAGGCCCATTATTTTGTTGTGGTTAAAGTTGTCGCCTGAACAAGTGGTTCAAGAATGAACAGTCCATAGGTATGCATAATGTCGATCTGACAATGTCTTCTCAGCCAATTGATAAGCATATAAGAAGAGCCTGGGATGACGCCAATTTCAGAAAGGGGTAAATTCATTGGAACAAATTTTGTGTTGAACAAGAATGCGCCTTTTTGAGTGATATGGTTGGCAATCTATTACAGAGTTAATCGTTGTTTGCATACAAATTTGGCTGTATCCATTCATGGATTCAAAATATGTCTATTAATGGGTGATTTAAACCGTCTTAATAAAATAATTCAAAATTTCCCTTTATGTTGACTACAGATTGAAGGTTTCAAGTGATTAGTTCGATCCGCCGACTTCTGTCATTTTAACTAAAGGCACAAAGTAAATCTCGAACAATTTTATAAGAGAGTGTTGGTCATTAGATCTATTTCCTCATTAACAGAGGGTTTTGAAGCTGTTTTTTTTTTTTTTCTTTCATACATTTCCTGCCTCATCTTACTTCTAGCTAATGGTGTGATGTATTATATTGCTGCCCCTCACGATTAGGAGAGCTTCCATTAGTAGTGATGGTGGTGATCAGATAGCTCCAAAGATGTTACAGCTGGGGGTTTGAGTAATATCAATGCTACGTTGGATTCATGGGTCTCTTAATGTGGAACATGCATACATTGTTATTTGTGTGTGGATTTAATGGAGGTGCCTGCTTATACCTGTTGACCTAAGCCCTTTGACCAGCTATGCCTTTTCTCCATTTTATCTGTTTACTTATTTATTTATTATTATTATTATTTTGTTTGAGCATGTCGATGTAAGAAGAAAATAGTGCTGCAATAAGAGCCTCTATTTTATTAAATCTACCTGTTATTACTGAGAATTGTTCATTCATCTACATGAGTTAATAGCTATCTTCTTTGTTGGTTTATCTAAGAGAACCATTGATCTATATTAAGTCATTTTAACCAAGGTAGAGTAACAGATCGTGTATATTATCCAATAGAGGACTCATGTGTTAAATGAAGTATGCATTCATCATTTTGAAAAGAAAGACTAAACATACTCAATCTGCCTCTTATAATCTTTCCACCCATTCAGGATACGTTCATTTTAACCTTACTCGCATAGTTTCTATTGCTCAATTGATAAGTTACGATGACAGCTAGATTTCTAAGAAGTCTAAACAAATTATTTCTGAATTAAATGTTCCCTTATTTGAGGGGATGCAGCTAAAAACAATATATCTTCTTTTCACTGTAACTGAAATCCTCTTTACAATATCAAAACTTTCCATCATGATAACTTGAATACATGACCTTCTAGATAGCATATTTCTTCTCTTACATAAAATTATTTTTGTACCCCAAGACGTAGAACTTACAACATAATACCATTTACTTAAGCTTTCATCTTTAGCATATCACATAGAAATAAAATAAATGACAAATCATTGTGCAATGTCTTGCACTCCACCCTACCATAATGGCATCATGAAGCCTCGTGGGCTCTAGCCATACCCCCGAGCAAGGAATTCATTCAACTCCACAATGATAAATGGAGTCTTCTCTCATTGTTACAAAGGGATAAACTAGCATTGCACAAATTTCATGTAACTAGCTTCTCTACTTTCTAGCCTCAACTATGATCCATACAACATGTCTCCTTCTTTCAACCAATAAACAAAGGTAAGCTAAGATAGGAAAACTTATCTCTTTTCTTTCAGTGAAGGGATTGAACTCTTTTATCCATCTTTCCTCTCCAAGCCAACTAGTTTGAGCACCATCTTCTAAGAAGCATATTTCCTCTCCTCTCACCTATTCTCTCCAATATCTAGTAGAATTCTCCAAAAAGGAGAAGTGGGTAACACCCCCCTCCTTCTTCCTTGCCAAAATATATAGGAGTTTCAACTTGCAAACTTTGGGTGGGGAGGTGTGAAATGCACCTACCTCCATCAATGAGTGTATTTTCCTTATTAAAGAGGAATGTGCACTTGGAAAACCCTTCCATCCTTCCATCCCATCATCTCCTCAAAACTCATCACTTTCCATTATGAAGACTTTTCATGGGTCAAATCATGTCCTTGGGGAATTATTATTTGCCCATTTGATCCCTACTACTTTGGTATAGAACCTAGGGGGTTTATTTTTGCATCCCAACCAAGGAAATTGACCAACAACCCTCTTTAATGACCCATTTAAGGACCCATCCGAAATTCAAACTTGGATAATGTTTCCTAACCTTATCCCAAACTTACATCTCACATGACACAAATAAATTACCCTCACAACCCCAAAATAAATTATCCCTTTAATATCAACCCTCACCATCTCAACATAATAACTTTATTTCTTCCTAAGTTCTAAAAGGAGGGGGTCAAATTCATAACCACAAGAAGATGTCTTTTCGATTTGCTCTTGATGGTTCACCCTTCCCATGCTAACACTGTTACCTCCCTGCACAAAACCAACACAATCATAAGTAACAATTTGATATCACATAAATCTGTTAACTAAATATTTTATACTTTAGCTATATAATGATCCATTTAAAATTTCAATTTGTTTTTCACAGTATAAGAGTGTATTCCACCTTCATGGTAGTGACAATAAACAAAATGTCAAAATTAAATTCAAGAATATCACCAAAAGATCACCTTATTTATCATCCATAATATATCTAATCATCAATTCAAGAAAAACATATAACAATTTATGGTTGTATTAAGTACATTCAAGGCAGGGTCTTACACAATCTTAACATAACTTTAGTGGCTGGAAAACAAGTAAAGTTTTTAAATTTTTTGTACTCATCTTATGAGCCTAATTTATGCATAATTATTGGATTAGTGAAAGCAATAAGTTTCCTTTACATTTAGTGATCTATCATTTGAGAGAAAACAAATGAAAAATACATCTTTAGTTTCATTTCTTATGAATAAGACAATGAGATATATTTTAGGTCATCTTTATAGACAATAATTAAGATTGGTTAAATGATTAACTTCTTGTTGAAGAGCAACATAATCCTATTTTTAATAATTATTTAATATTTTTGAGAATTTTGTCCAACAAAAGTCGCTTATAAATAAATATGAGTTAGATGATCAATGTGAAAACTAATAAGTTGTATGATCCAACCTCTTGGCATAACCAACCCACCACATCCCACTAACATGTACACTATTTATGCCACTACTATTAATTATTTAACCATTAAACTATTTTATATTTAAAATCTCCAAAAAAGTTGATAGAATAGTAAACCTCTTGCTAAAAATTGTTTAGCTAAAACTATAGGAACTCATTTAGATGGAGTAGTATTGAATGAGTGTTTTTGTTTGAGTGTAGTTGGTAGCAAGTCTTTTGGGAGTGGAATTGGGGCAGGATGCAGTGATACGTTATTGGTTGTACAAGAGAGCGGAGTTTTAGGTTTATCCCTACAACTTCATTGTTTCCAAGATCACAACATTCCTCTCCAATCTTAACAACTGTTTGGGAAAGATGGGGATTGTGGACAAAGGAATAGTAGTTCCACCAAAACTTGGCATTGATGAAAGAGTGAGTGGTAACATTCTGTCTGCAGATGTGGATTCTCTATCGTATATCATAACTCCTGCGCAGACATTGAGGATTCTATATGGCATAGGAAATGAGTCCATACCAGGTGGGTTTTATCTAGAGGGAGGCAGTGGGGTTATTACACGAAGCTATCTCTAGTTTCTCACCTTACTTTGCTATCAAACACATCCATCTACTAAGGAAATAAAGTAAGCAAAGAAACAACAGAAATAAAAATAGCAAAGAAAAGTTATTTTATTGTTTTATTACTTGTCGCTCATGATTAAATACATGCTTGTTTCTATTGAAAATCTCTCTATTTGAGATTTTGCAAGGACTTAGAACAATTAAAAATAATGATAAAGAATCTGATTAGTGTGATCATTATGTTTTAAATATATTTTTATTTATGATATATGTCAGTATATTGTGATTTGTTTTATCAACTCGTCATTATAACCTTTGTTCTATGAGTTGTTTCCCATGAACTACCCTTCACCCATATTGTCAATCTCAATATAAAAATAATAACAAATGTAAAAAACCCATCAAATATATTTTGTTTATTCTATTACTTGTAGTTGAGACAAAACAACAATTATTTTATTTTTTATTTTTCTGAAATTCTCTCGGTTTACATATATATATATGAGATTTGCATTTGAAAATCTTGACCACCTTGTTTTTTATATGTTTTAATTCTTGATCTATGTAGAGAATGAATAAGAGGGTCAGAGTGTTCCCTCACAACAATTCAAGAAGAATCATCTTCACCAAAGAGAAAATCAATGTAATCAATGGTGTTTCCCAAATCTGAAATGTGGGACTCACAAGACAAACCAACAATGTATGTCATATAGTCATTCCAAGTAGTCATCTTTGGACGATGATGCATGTCTAGTTATACTAAATCACAAGGAGCCTTAACTATGGAATCACAAGAATCCTTAGGTACAATAGTAGATGAAGGAGATGAGATGTTAGTGTGTGCCATTCAACTACACTTATCATCCTACATTGTGTCAACATATCATGAATTAAGAACATTAGATGATTCAATTGATGCCAGTTAAGGGAAATTAGGAAAACTAATGTCATTAGCAATACAAAGTTGTTGCAACTGATAAATTTTATAAATAAGTTTCAAATCATCAACTTATTTTTACAAATATTTATTTATTGTATACTTTTTCTTCCCACGATAATCACATTTTACTTTCCATGCATTAGAAGACATGATTAAAACTATCAAAAACACAATATTACCTCACCAAATTACTCAACCAAGAAACCCTTCAAGAAATATATGAGGTTGGAATTTTTATTCTTAGTGTGATTATAGGTGCCACTTACCAACAACAACAAAGTGGACTTGATCTTAGTGCATACATATGTCAAATGTGGCCACAAGCTCAAAGTAAAATTTTTACACAAAATGGGATCAATCTCATCACAACACTATAAAGTACACAAAAAATTATGCACTTTCAAAAAAATTCACCCAAAAATGTTATTGTAGGAGCAAGAACGGAGCCCCAAAAGTTCCCAAAATGAGAATGACTTAGTGATACCCATTAGAATCTATAATTTATGGATTCACTAGGCACAAAGATCAAAAACCAATTACACCACTATGAAGAGTGTGAAATCCTACCCCAAATACAAAAATCTCGAAGAAAGGAGTCTATATGAAAAAGTTATGAGCCTCCAAAGTTTGATTGCAAAATCAAAACCTTCAATGGAGAGCCCGAAGAAACTTTGATGGACACTAGCATCATTATTGATGTAGTGTTGACATCAGAAAATGACAAGCATAAATTTGATGGTTTCTTAGTCATCAAAATAGAGTATTCTCCCACTTGATAGAATAATTGAACACTAGTCCAAAATATTCTATCAGAATCTCAGTATCAAAATATTCAATTAAGTACAATAGAATATTCGATGGAATATGGAATATTTTTTTAAACCTAGAATATTCTATGGTTGCTTCTAGTTTTCTTTTTGATTGATCATCAATTTTCTTAATGTTGATTGAATAGATTGATCGTGAATGGTTGGGACCTTGTGGTTGTAGGGCCTCCATCCCATGCCATGCAACATACTTTAGGCTTGTGGAAGGTACCTTTGTGGTATTGCTACAAACTAAAAAGTCTATGAATTGTACCATAAAGGTAAAAAAAATATTTTTATATTAAAACTCAAGAAAAAACTTTAAAAAAACCTTAAAAAATTTGTAAACCTACAAAATTTTCGGCCAACCACATGATTCTTTTACTCTGACAATACAACCTACAATTATTATAGTCATATGGTCACACATATGGCAAAGTGGGGTGATTTTTTCCTCAAGATCGATGAAAATTATCTAATTTTATTGAATTTAAAATCAATCTTGGGGTTTTTGGGCCTTCCAAGTGCAATGATAGGGGCAATTTTGGCCCAAAGTGCTCCAAAAAATTCAGCTACCACCTAGATATTTTAACCCTTTACCAACTTAAAACCCTTATTAATCGTATAATATATGACAAAATTTGATGAAATAAAAGGAAAACCTAACATTCTTTGATGCCTTGGATTCAATAGTGAGTTCCTTGAAACCTCTACTCACACCCAACAAAATTTTCATGCCAAGATTGATCCCTCAAATATGGGAAGAATTCTACAAAATTGAAACTTTGATACCATGTAAGATTTTATGGTGAACTCATCAACACCCCATGATTACCTACAATACAAACATAATTTCCACAAGAGAGAAATGATAGAAATAACATGCTATGATTATGGATGCAATATTTCCATATTGAATATGACAATGTACATATGATGCCTTGGTTATAAAGCCAAGTTGTGAGATAGGATTAGACAAGGTCTTGGCATGTGTCTCAATCCTATGTAATGAGACAACTACCTCAAAAAATATTAAATGGATTAGGACATAAGCTATTAAATGTCAAAAGATAAAATAGGATCTAGTGACAACTAACACTAACTATAAATATTCCCTCCTAGGACCTAAGTGGAATTAACACATGTAAACATGACCTAGATAGGTGATTTACCTATTTAAACCAATAATTTTCCCTAAAAAGATGCACACCCTCCATCTTGCATGTGTGAGAACTCTTTCCTATCAAATCATTTATCCACATGTGATTTCTATGTGTGAGAGTAATAACATCTCACAATCAAACATCACCATGGTTTTTATCACACATATATGATAAATTTCAATCTCCACTGTATGTTCAAATCAAGACAATCTTGTCCATCCTAATTATTTTAATCATCATGCCCCTCTAAAAGGAAACAACCCAATATAATTTCCACATAACTCAAATAAATAAATCCATGCAAACAAGTATTCAAAATCCATATGCAAAAGAATAGATAATATACTATCAAAGATGAAACAAGATACACCCTATGAAAACCCTCAAGAGGGAAAAACCCAACCTCCAAAAGCATCCATCACTCATGTATTATTCATCAATAAATATTACAATACATCTTCAGATTCCCCCATGAACACCTTTGAAACATCAATCCCTCTACAAGCACTCCATGTAAATAAACATGTAACCATACATCTCATGCTAGGCTTCAAACCTCACAAATGCTAACAAGAGCTAACCTACCAACTAGCCAACCTTAGAAAACTACCCATGTTTTTTCTTTTATAGAAACAAACTTATACAAAACTACCAAGTGGTATTACATACAACACATAAAGTGGCCCCAAGAATGCTAGATCCATGTGATGCACGCATACCTAGATTCTCTAGCTGTGTACCACCTAATAAATAAAATATTACATTAATAACATAATGAAAGGTGGAAAAAAAACCTTTTTCCTAACATTCTCCCACTTATTGTATACATTGTATAATGGGTAAACAAGTAAAATCAAACATTCATAACAAGGGAACAAACCCTCATAGCCACATATACCATCAATGGATCAAACTGCTCCACATGCTCCATCAAGATACAAGTGGAACATGATGTCCATTGTACAAACCAAATCCACACTCACAAGTGCTAGTGGAACCTTAGGCCATCCACTAGGTGATCCCCCAGAGAGGTGAGAAACATACGCACGTGGCCGGTATACGCTCACACCCACAAGCAAGTGGCTATGGGAAAGTGATGCCTAAGTTTGGCTTCCCATACGCTAACCATACCAAAGCTATAACTCCTGATAACTTTGATAACCTGTGCCACACAACATGATAGTAGGATTCATGAGGCAAGAAAAGATTCATATGCTTGAAGCCCATGAATAAATGGGATGGCTCCAAAGGAATACAAAGTCTGTTATACAAGGTGGCCATATAATAGGTATTGTAAATGTCAAAGTAGTGTAAGGTACATTCAAAGGGATTTTTCTTAGTTCATGTAAGGTATATTCTTAGGGAACATTGTGCCTAATGTATCCAAGAGAGGATAATTCAAAGAAATATCATGCTTTCAGAGGAAATCAAACCCAATGACACCACCAAGAAAAGGAAACATCACAAGAATAAAGAAAACCAAACAATGAAAAATGAGGGTCAATGTGTGCCCCCACTTTAAAGTGATTGTGAAAACCATTGTTGTGAGAAATTGCTTTAAAGTAGAAGACATGAGAGGTTGTTCGGAAAGCCCTATGCCAAGTCATATGTTCCCGAATGAAACTACATCATGAATAAGTATGTCACATGTGAACCTACTTAAAGCATGTCACCCACATCCCAAGCTTTCTCTTATATATGTACATGGAAGGTGGTCAATTAGATAAAAGAGACAACAATAAGTGTCATACAAGGATCCTACCCCTTGCCTCCATTGAGTGCAAGACAAGGATGAGCTAAGATGATTGATGGGAGTGAAAAATCAATATCAATTAGAGGAACAAGGTGATTCAACACAAAGAAGAGCACTGCACTCCTTAAGATGTTGAATTCAATTACTCAAAGCCTTACATTCATTAGTAGAATAACTATTAGAGTAAATGCATATTTACTTAAATTTTAACTTAGGAACATAGTTTTCATTTAATAGGGTGATTAGGTTTTTATTCTTGTATTCTCGTATTGGGTGGTTGCACACCTATTTTGCATTTTGGCATGGCTTTATAAGCCTATAACATTATGTACATTAATCATCTCATATTCAACATACATTTCTCTTTAGTGAAAGAGCATTGTCTTCTCTCATTTCTAAAGGTGTCTGTGAAATTGGTATTTCCTGAGAATTTGTTGCTCTATCATGCTAACAAAAGGAGTGGATTCCATTAATCCTCTGCATATTGGGTATATCTATGTTGTTTGGAGCTCTTGGACAGGAACTAGAGAATTGTGTTTATTCGCTATCTATCTACGTGATCTTCCTTTCACCTATTGGGCATGTTATTTAATTTGGGTGTGATTCATCTCTCTTAGGGAGCGTGTGGAGTTTGTGGCCAAGAAGTCTCATTTTTCCTGCTCAAGGGGTTTAGCATTCTCCTGCAAAGGATTTTTTGATTGAAGAGTCTTTGTAGCCGACTCCCATTTTCCAGGCCAATAATATAATTGAGGGTGCAACAAAAATCTCTCCAATGTGTTTTGATTTATTAGTGAAACCTCTTGAAACTTTATATTTTATAAAGTTTCCCTAAAATTTCATATTAGGGTTTCCAATTTTCTTGTGACTATTCTTTATTGGGCCTAAGAATAATTCACTATTTTTGGAACATTAATCCCACACTGGCTATGTGTGGTTGGTTTTATCCCTTTAAATAGCCTCCTTCCCCTTGTAATTAGTGTGAGCAAGTCTCATAGAATATGAAGATGCTATTTTTTGTATGGTGATTGATGTTGCTGTGGAGATTGCTTGGTGTTTGGTATGACTTGCTCCCTTTCTACTTGAACTTGAAAATTTGGAGTTCACTTGGCCCAAGAGGCTCATTTTTTAGCCCCTATGAATTTTGTGGTCATATTGTGTGACTGAGAGCTCCAGAAGATTCCAGAAGTGCCTCTATAAGAGTTTATTATTTTTTACATATCTTTTGCAAACGAAGGCCAATTTTTGCAAACCAAATATCAACGGAAAGGTATTTTCATCACCTTTGTAGTGGTTAAGGAATTTCTCTCATATTTTTTTGTTTGATGGTGATTTTAATCCATTTAAGTTTGATATTGGTTTCACTTCATTTAAAGTATTTGGGAGTTTCTATTTTTTGTTAAAGGATACTATCTTTGTATCTTTTGGGAGATTTGTCATAGTTTATTATGGGGTATGAAGGGAAAACCACCACCTTTGGTTGAGAAAATGTCAAAATAGTGTTCCCTTAGTGTTTATAGTGACATTTTCAAAATAGATTTCATGAGTAGGTGTGATAGCGATCACAAACTTACATGATCCCTCTAGAGGTGACAATGAGCCAATGACACATTATTTATCTTTCCTTGGCCATGAACCTTCTTGAGTTTGTGCCAAAGTGACATATGGTGCTAGCAGACAATACATTCCTATTAGAAGCTTTCGAATTCACTCATGTGGACCCATGAGTATTACAACAACCAATAACACACCTTTGCACAAACTAAAAGCTCAAAATTCTTCTAAGTTTGCACTCAAATGACACATGGCATTGTTGGGTGTTAGACTCAATATTTTTTCCTTTTAGAACCTCCCTTAAGGGAACATAGTGTAACAATTGGTCGTGCCTACAAAAGGATATGAAAATCATTGCAATACCTATCCTTGGA
Source organism: Sequoia sempervirens (assembly GCA_007258455.2). Classification (NCBI taxonomy): domain Eukaryota; kingdom Viridiplantae; phylum Streptophyta; class Pinopsida; order Cupressales; family Cupressaceae; genus Sequoia; species Sequoia sempervirens. Next base: position 26,150 of record VDFB02035071.1, read on the forward strand.
ATTGGACATTCCAGCAGGCGACTAATATCTTTTCATGGTCATTCATTTACTTATCAAACCAGGGAACGTATACTTTAAATGTAGCAGCACTGTATGTGCACTAAGCACCAGTTTCAGTCACAACCTATTGAAAATAAATATTTGGAAATAAATTCTACCTACGCTACAGGAAGGTAATGCAAAGTTCTCTTAACTCAACCATAATTTAACCAAAGTAGAAATCATAACTACGACTGAGAAACAAACTATAAACTGGCCTTATGCTGCAGGAACAAACACAGGGATGGATTTTCAATGCTGTAGGAATAGTATAAGACTGAACTTGTACTAAAATGAAATCTAACTTTGAATTAATCAAAGGATAAACAACTACTCATCTATAGATACTTACTAAGTGGGCCCCCTTAGCAAGCATCAACTAATTTACACAAAAGATCGTATTGAGAACTCCATCAACTTCTATTCATAACTTGAAATCATTTATATTGATTGTTCTGCTTCAGAAAACTAACAAAAACTCTGATTCTTATTATGACTCTAACTCTTACATAATCTGCTTCTCTATCTACCTTCTATTTTTCTTGTTCACTCGCACAGGAGGAACAATTATTTAAATCAGGAAAACAACTAACTAACTAACCCTAACAGAGAAAGACGTGGATGTAAAATGTATCCCGAAATCGAGGAACAAACTTCATAAATGAGTTTATCCGTTCAACCCAATCCAGAGAGAATCTAGCACTCCACTCTTTCTAGATTAATTAACATTTAAATTCCTTCCCAAAAATTTCGTTCAAATAGTCTTCGCCAGAACTTCCTCGAAGTTGTGCAGGAAATGGACTTTACTGCAAGGCCGAGATCAGCTGCGCTTGACTCATTCATACTTTCTTCAATAACCTGTGAAACACAAGGTAACAGATGCAAAAGAAAAGACGCATGGAAAATACATAATATTCATTCATTGATCACATATTTAAATCTATTTCATCATTCAAAAACTACATGCATTATACCAGTCATTTGGGATGTCAAACAGGGTAATAAATATAGACATATCAACATGATAGGTTGCAGGAATATAAAAGTGTATTGCTACAGGATATCCCCCAATAAAAGGTTTCTTAAAGAGTTAAACAACCATGAACAACAAAAGTAGGGGTATTAAAAGTACACCATGATACCCAAATTATGAGCATATTTTGGGCTCATCATCTGCCCCCTACTTAACCTAATGCTAGTCCTCCAGCATTAAACTTCCTAGTGGTTTCTCTGAAATCAGTGGTTGAGGCATGACTCTGAAATGAAGTTCCAAATTTGTAATAAAAACCTCTGAAATTCTACCACTGTTCATACCTATGAGCTTTTGTATCTTCATTAATATTTGTAGCTCGATAGGGATAAAGGGGCCACATCAGCACAGGAGGTGGGAATGTCAAGGGCAACCACAACTCAAACCTCTCTTGAAGACCCAACTGAATGTATTTGTTTAATCATCTGAGAGTGGCTGTAAAATTTAGGGGACTGTGAGGCTCAAACCTTCTTAACCCAACAGTCAATCTCTCCCATCTCTTCTCAATCCTGGAGTATGACAACTTCCAAAATGAGTATGTCTGTTCTTGAAACTCATCATACACCTATTTTCTGAGATCGAATATTTTCATCCTGATTGTATGATTATTGAGGCCATATGCCATAGTAAACCAAGTTTTTAACAGTGTATAGGGGTCTGAACTCTCAGGGCACAATGGAATAGGCTCATCCCTTTTGGCTTCTTCATATGCTTCCAATTGCCCGCCATAATTTGCTTCGTTTTCCGCCCAAGACATGAGTGATCTTAAATGAATGTCGCCAATGTATAGAAGGGGATTCAACTCTGTTTTAGAGGGAATTATAAAGCCATGTAAATAAAATTTGCACAAAGAATTCCTTAGCCAATTAGGAGCTACCTGGTATGCATCATAGAATTCTTTAGCAGTGTGAATAACAGGATCTAGATTCCTAGAAATTCTCATTAACTGGAACCACAAAAATTGTTCCTTGAGGCACAAAGCATAAACTCTAGGTGGTGGTCTACATTCCATGATATGACCAGTTACCTTCATCATTTTATCCATTTTCTCCTTTAACTCCTGAATTTTTTGTTTCTGCCTTTCAATTTCCCTTTTCAATTTCTTCTTTTCTTCCTCCCAAAGACTTTGTTGCATTTCAATCTTGGCTAGGTGGCAGAAAGTCAGGATTTACAATGTAACCGGTCTCCATGTGGTTTTGAGATATTCCAAAAATTCAATCAAAAATGTCTTTTTGTAGACAACAATAGCTTGACAAGTTGCAGGGGGTAATGAAGCTTCATTGGCCACTTCCAATTGTTCAGGCTGTTCTTCCCCTTGTTGCAAGATGAATTCCTATTGTTGTAGTGGAGAATACTGTGCTTCCTCTGAAATTTGCATAGCCACAACAGCCAATTCATCGAGACTTGGTACCCCCCTTTCATTATGCTCAACTTCCCTTGTCTCAATTTGTTCTTCTTCGGGAATAACAAATGGACTCTATGCAGCACTCTCAGACACATTCTGAGAAACATTATGTTCAGACTCTACAAATTCCTCTGAAATTATAATAACCTCAGGTTGAGGTGAAGCAGGGGAGAATTTACATTGTTTTCTTATTGAAACTCTTATTGGTAATGTTGCAGCTACCGGAGGTGCTCTCGTAGCTTTCCTCTTTCTTAATTGCCTAGAGGGTTCTGCCTTATCAGAAGATGATGGTGAACTGGTGGTGGCAACAGGCGTTGCTATAGGAGAAATTGCTACAGGGGAAGATGCTGCAGGAGTAGAGCATTGCCTTTTTTGAGGATGAGGGTCAGATTCTGGGGTTTGTTTCGCCCCAGATGACTCTCCTACCTTTGTTTTTCCTTTTTCTCTCCTATTGGCAGACCTAGTTTGCACCTGGGCAGAGGACTTTGGTGTGAAGGTTGTAGGACCAGGTGTTGCAGGTGCAGATGACCCTTGCCCTATTCTCCTATTGGTAGATGCTATTTTCTCTTTCTTTTTCTGAGACCATGGGGCAAGTGCCCTAGGGGGTTCTGGAAGTTGCAGGCTCTTTTGGGCAACAAATTCTTGCCACGAAAGAGGTGACACATCTCTCAAAGAGCGTTCAATCAAAAATTTTATAAGGACATGGTGGGCAATAGAGTTATCCTTCCCCTTTTGGGTTTCATGGGCACATTACTCCAGAAATTTTAACAAAAAGTTTGGGACATTAATAGCTAACCCATGCCTCATATGACTCAACAATTTAAAATGGTAAGAATTTAGGTAAGAAAAATGGCCTTCACATGTTAAATACATGATTATAAAAGCAGCATGTTCTGAATATGGAGGAGGCAATGACACTCGCTTGCATCCTTGCTTAGAGACTTCCAAGGGTCCATCAGTGGGTATTGTAAATTCTGCCCTTGCAGAGACAACATCTGAAGAAAAATTCTCTCCTATAGTTGGAAGCTCGGTTACCTATGCAATTATTTCCTCAGTTACAGCTACTGTTAGACCCCATACTGAAGCCTTTCCTTCAGAAAGGGTTCTTAAAAATTTGCCTGCAGCTTCCTCATTGAAAGTATCTAACCTTAAAAAGTAATTCAACCAACCACAGAGGCTGAATTCTTGGACTGTTTGAGGATTTTGTATTAATAACTCATGAGCTACAGGCTCATGTCTTACCAGTTGACCACCCATATTCACAATTTTTCCTTAGCTGAACTCAACTCTTTTCTGAAAATCCAAAAATTTCCCTTTTTGTTCTGGTTCTTTCTGTCTTGCTATCACTTTTCCCTTCTTTTTCAAAAATGAACTCAAAAGATATTCGCATGTAATAATTGTTACAACTACTTAAACAAGCAGTTTTAATTGTGATTTACAATGGAAACATGTAGTCATATTTGGAAAGTACCAGAAAATAATAAAGAAAAATATCTAAGTAGTTGTGACAACATCGTAAGGAAAGGTTTTAAAAATGGATTATCCCTCCCCCTACTTAAAATATGACATGTGTCCACACATGTACTAAATAATAGGTGGAGATCGGGTAATAATGACTGATATAGACATAGTAGTGAATGAATAAAATGAAATAAATCAATGATGTCACAATAAAAGATATCACGTACCTTTCAATAAATGCCCATACAAGCTGAGAAAGATGTCGACTTCGACATGAGATGACAGTTGGGAATGAAATCATAATTAAGGGTGGTGTGGATGAATGAGGTGGATGGGTGATGTGGACGGATTAGATGATTGGATGGAATGGATGGATGGGATGTAAGAGAAGGAAGTGAAATGTGGTGACTAGTGGGAACGAAGAAAAAGGGTTTCCTTAAAAAGGAAACCTTTATTATGAGCATGCATTACAAAATTACGGTGAAGCTGCAGGAGAAAGGCTAAAGCCTTTGGCTGTAGGAAGAGTAGTGGCAGGATCCTAAATGAACTGCTACATGAATTCTTCTTTTGAGACTGACTTACGATATAACCAAAGATGGTGTCCATTAACTAGTAGATTGAATCGAACATGATCAATTATGACTAATTGAACTGAACCATTATCAAATACATTCTCAATTTCATATGGGCCAAGCCATCAGGTAGTGAGTTTACCTTGATTTTATTTATACCTGGAGTCATAAAGCAACGCCCAATTACCAACAGAGAATTGCTTAGTTCAGATATGGCGGTCATGCCATTTCTTCCTTTGTTGCTATACAATTTCTGTATGTTGGAGGGCCACTTTTCTGAGTTCATCCAATATGTTCAGCTATAGGAGGCATTCCTTTTGGGCTTCTGAAATGTCAATATTAAGCTCTAGAGCAGTCTTTAAGGTCTTATGCTCGAACTCTATTGGTAACATGGCAGTTTTTCCATAGAGTAATTCAAAAGGAGTCAACCCTGTGGTTGTCTTCCACATTGTCTTATAGGCCTAGACTGCTTCAGGAAGTCGACTGCTCCAATATTTCTTGTGTAACTGAACTGTCTTTGTAAGTATCACCTCAATTTCTCTGTTAGTAACTTCTGCCTGACCATTAGCCTGAGGGTGATATGGGCTAGACTTGCAATGCCTGATCTTGTAATCATTCATTAGTGCATTGATTAAATTAGATGTGAACTGAGCTCCCTGATCAGTGACAAGCTCCCTTGGGACTCCAAACTGAGTAAATATCTACTCATACAGGAATTCAACAACCTTATTGTCACAGGCATGGGCCATTGCTTTCACTCTACCTATTTGGTCACATAATCAGTATAGACTAAAATATATGATTTCCCATTGGATGGAGGATCAATGGGTCCAACAAAATCCATGCCCCACTTATCAAAGGGGTTGAATATCACTTGAGGATATAGGGGCATTTCATCGGACCTGGTTGGTCTTCCCATGCGTTGGCATCTGTCACATTTCCTGGTGTAAGCTGCAGCATCTTTGTGTAGTGTGGGCCAATAGTATCCAGTAGCCAACACCTTCATGGATGTTCTTTTGGCTGCAAAGTGTCTACCGCATGGCTCATCATGACAAGCATGCAGTATGTGATAGGTTTCATCTTCCCTTACACATCTTCTCATGACTTGATCAGGCCCTATATAAAATAAGCAGTCTGTAATCCATGAAAATTTAAAACTTTTCTCCACCAACACTTGTCTTTCTTTTGGTGATAAATGGCCTAGAATCTTGTTGGCTGCTAAGTAATTTGCAATATTTGCATACAATGGGTTTCGAGCAGCAATGAGAAACAAATGTTCATCAGGAAACCTATCATCAAATACCTTTGGGGTGGCAGGTGTAGTTGTTTGAATTCTTGACAAGAAATCAGCCACCACATTAGCCCGTCCTGGTTTATCAATGATTGTAATATCAAATTCCTGCAACAATAGGAGCCATCATGTTAATCTGCCAGATATGTTAGGCTTATTCATAAGGTATTTTATTGTTGCATGATCTGTGTGGACAAATATTTGATAACTAGTGACATAGTGTTGGAACTTGTTCAGGGCATACACAACTGCTAGCAATTATTTCTCTATGACAGTGTAGTTTAATTCAGGGCCTTGAAGGTTTTTGCTAATGAAATATATGGCATGCTCTATGGAATTTACTTTCTGTCCTAACACTGCCCCTATGGCATAGTTAGAAGCATCTGTATGTATATGAAAAGGCAGGCTCCACTTTGGTCCTTGAAGAACAGGTGTCTGAGTAAGTAAATTCTTAAGCTGCAGGAAAGATTTGTCACAGGCCTCATTCCAACTAAATTCAGAATCCTTAGTCAACAAGGCATATAATGGGCTGGCTATTTTTTTGAAATCTTTAATAAATCTTCTATAATATCTAGCATGGCCTAGGAAGCTTCTAACATCCTTTTGTTTTGTAGGTGTTTGCAAATTCAAAATGACTTCTACTTTGGCAGGGTCTACCTGAATTCCTGCCTGAGAAATATGATGGCCTAAAACAATTCCTTCTTGCATCATCATGAAACACTTCTCACTATTCAAAGACAGATTTTGCTCCTTACATCTTTCCAAGACTTTTTCCAAGTTTGCTAATGCTTCTTCATAGGTGGCTCCATAAGTGGTGAAGTCATCCATATAGATCTCCATCCAATCATGAGAAATATCAGCAAAAATACTGATCACTGCCCTTTGAAATGTTGTAGGTGCATTACACAAGCCAAAAGGTAAGACAGAATAAGCAAAAGTACCCCATGGGCTAGTAAAATTTGTTTTGTCTTGATCCTTTGGGGCAATTCTGATTTGATTATACCCACTATATCCATCCAAAAAGGAGAAATACTTCTTACCAGACAATGAATCTAGCACTTGATCAACAAATGGCAGTGGAAAGTGATCCTTTTTAGTGGCTGTATTCAACTCCCTATAATATACAGAAACTCTCCATTTTCCACCCTTCTTATGAACAATTACCAGTGGAGATACCCATTGACTATCTGAAATAGGATAAATAAAACCAGCATCAAGCAATTTTTGAAGCTCTTGCTTAACTATTTCCCTAAGTGTTGGGTTGATTCTTCTTTGAGGCTGCCTAATAGGTGAACAATCCTCCTTGATGTAGATCCTATGAGTATAGAGCTGAGGATCGATTCCCTTCATATCCCCATAGTCCCATGCAAAATCTCTATGTTGGACTTGCAGCATTATGGCTAGGGCAGTTTATTGAGACAGAGGCAACTTATTATTAATATGTAGACAGCGGCCTGGAAATACTTCTATTTGTTTGGTGAAATCATTTATTGAGGTTTTTGATAAAGGTGGTGTCTGTATATCACATAATAGAAAATTATGATGGCTCTCAGGATTCAGTTGCTGCAGGAAACATTACTGAGAGTGGTTGTTTGAAACAAATGGGCTCTTCAAACTAGAGCTAAACTGAAAAATGTGGAGAAGCAGGTTATCCTCACTCTGAAGCTAGGAAAATGGATCAGTTTGCAACATCATTAACTAAGCTAATGAATTGAATTCTTTAGTTTCCTCTCCTAAATTTGGTCAGATTGGTTGAGACAAGTCTGGCAGAGGCTGTGCAGGTGGGTGTAAAGCTAATTTCTTTCTTGACTGACCATTAGAAATTATCATGTCTCCTGAATGACATACTATAAGGGCATCAGCTGTAGCTAACCAGGGTCTGCCTAGGATGATAGGATATCCTCCTAAGGTTTCCTTAGTGGAAAATATGGTGAAATCAGTACGGTATTCCCAAGACTCAAGGGTGACAATAACATCTTCTATTACTCCATCAGGTGTGACTGTGGAACTATCAGCAAGCTACATGACAGTCAGTGTAGACCGAATGTTTGGAATATTCAAACACTCTATAGTGTGCTTGGTCATTACATTAATGGCTACACCAAGGTCAATCAAAACATTCCTTACTATTTGACCATTGATATTTATTTTTACTACAGGACTTTCAGGGTCAGTATATTTTGGAATAACAACCTTCCGCAACATAATATCAGTCAACTGTCCTAGAACATGGATAGTTTGGGGATCCTTTTTCTTTCTTCCTGGTTTCTTTAAACAAGCCTCCTTAATGTCTTTTCCATAAATTGGAACATCTTTAATAGCTTGAAAAAGAGGAATTTGAATTTGTACATTCTTTAGCTGATCCAAAATATCAAAGGTAGGCTCTTCTATGGTCTTGGGTGTAGTAATTTGCAATCTCTGAGGAAAAGGTGGTGTAGCCTGAGGCTGTAGGATAGGTTCCTTAGAGGCAGTAGCTAATACAGGTATATCTTCTGCATGATCAATAGGTTGTTCAGCGGCAGAGTCTGGAATCTCTATAATTACAGGTGGCTGTGGAGCAGGGAGAGTGGTTCCAGACCTGAGATGGATATCATTGATATTCAAGGCATAAGCTGGATACTGGTTGGCTTCTACAAAATACATAGGTTGTTGTTATTGTTGTTGCTTATTATTAGGATTTTTCAATAGTTGAGCAGGCATAGGCATTTGTTTTGGAGGGCCAGTATTTGCTACAGGTGTTGCAAGAGGAGGCATAAGGGTCAGAGGTTGTGGCTGTTGAGATTGCAGGAATCCAGGGGGTTAGTTCTACCATTGTTGAGAACCTCTCCATTGAGGGTTCTGTTGCCAGTTACCTGGGGTGGAATACATTGTCCTTGTGGCTACTACCAACCTCCTTGAGGGGGTTGCCATTGAGGGCTCTGATAGTTAGGCCAGTATGGTTGAGGAGTATTCCAAGGTGGAGATGGGCCATATGTGGGTTGCCATTGATTATTGTAATTAGAGTAAGGATTACCAGAAGTCAAAGGATCTTGAGGAATACCTTGTCTTTGAGCCCACGGTCTCCTTTGTGCAACAAAGAAGACTTGGTCATCATCACCTTCTACCATCTTAAAATCAGTAGGTAACTGTTTAGCCTCCATGTTGGCCACCATCTTGCATCTGCAGTCACATTTCTTCTGTCTACAATGTGGATAGAACTCATCCAAGATTGCCTCAGCCTCTTCATGTTTCTTGCGAGCTTGCATGGTATCCAACTATGTAGCCATATTGTTTATGATGTCCTACTTGAAATCAGACAACAAATTTGTGATCTCCATCCGTGAGACTCCATTAGAAGAAGACTTTCCCATTGTAGCTTGATGACCTCTACCCTTCTTCACATTTTCTCAGGAGTAATTGAGACATATCTTCTTGATATCATCCCAAGATGCTTGGGTGATATCTCCTCCTCCCATCAGGTCCAGGGCATCTATATAGGTATCATTGATTCCCCTTAAAAAAAGTAATTTCTAAGATTCTTTA
>VDFB02035072.1:0-27345 GCA_007258455.2 Sequoia sempervirens
CCACAATTTGAGGAACAAAAGACCATTGATCTTGTTGAATGTTTTTAACCAGCAGCCATCTAGGGCTTGATAGTGCAATAATTTCATCATAATTTTCCACAATGGATGAAGATAGAACCCTAAATATGGATTTTCCTATGCTCTAATAGGGATTTTTTAAAACTTTTAATTTCATATCATGATTCTTGAAATAAATTAAAAAAAATCCTTTATGAATCATCTGACATAAAGAAATTTGAATATTCAATTTTTTATTCTAGACAGTATTGAATCAATTATCTAAATATTTTCTAGTGGGGAGACTATTTGGGTCGATGGCAGCCATGAAAACTATGACCTCAGAGAGCTTACCCCTTTTTATATGGATGGTATCAAGCATATCAAAATTTTGAACAATTACAGTGGTTTCACAAGGATACATACCTTGTAGACCTCCATTACCAGCAAATATTTCTTATTCACCTACAAAATCAAACACAAATTTTGCACTTTCCAAACACACATGATGATCAAATGCAACGACATCACAAAAAGATGGGGTGATTAATGTCATTAATTTCCCCCTCCTCTTTCGAGATGCCCCCAAAGGATTTGAGGGGAGTCATACCCCCCTCCATGGCACTTCACATGAACGAGCGGCCTTTCAAGCTAGAGAGAAATAAAGATTAACTACACTCAAAACCCACATGAAGCTGAGAACACAACCACAACACAAAACCAAAGGAGAGGCAATTAAATGAGCACATATATGGAGGGGTATGAAGGATCAATACCTTCATGCGGGAGAGTCGAGCCTTCCCAACCAAAATACCATTGAAACCCTCGCACCATACTTTTACATACCTCCTTCTATATAAAGTAATCTCTAAAAGTATTTTTAAATACTCTTATTTTAAAATAACAATTAAATGGAGGCAAATCAAGTGCAATAGGAGTCCAAAAAGTGTAGATTATCAGATTATTTCCATGGGTATAGAACATTTTTGTAAGCATAGATCTACCCTTGATTTGTGGACTTGACCAACTAAAATACTAATTAAATTTCAAAATTTTATGGTGAGATATAGACATAGTTCATACATTTACCTAATTCAATGAATTCATAATTTAGAATTTAGAGTCATATCATACATTTATCCTTCATTGGGCCTAGATATAATTGCTTTTATTTTTACATTTACTTTACTAATTTAGCATTTACTATTTCAAAATATATATGCCCGCATTATTCATTTATAATATAAATTAATTTATGCCTCTACTTTTGCATCTTATTGGATTAGCCTAAATTAATCTTGGGAAAGTGTTATTTTCCTTTTCAAACAGTCAATAAAATGAGTATTGATGAAGATTGCAAGGTTGCAAGGGTAGCTCTAAAAGAACCAAGCAAAGAGGAGAAACTAAAATGTGTATAAAGAGATGGTAAAAGAAAAAAAGAGTTCATGAACATAAGGGGAGAAGAACTAATATAGTTATGGAAGAATAATCCAAAATAATTTTGGAGGTGACTTTAATAATGAAAAAATAAATAGAGAATAACTTTAAATAGCTACTAAATAGTTAGAATATGGAAAAAAAAAATATGAACACAAGTTAGAGGAAGAGATCCCTCCCATAGACAATACAACAACAAAATTATTCATTTTTATAGGAGGTTAAGGAAGGTATTAAGAAAATGGATAAGGTAAGGTTTGTGACATGGAGGTGTTAGTGAGAATACTTAAAACAAGGAATAGAAAACCTTACCCCTCACAATAGGAAAATATTTAACTTCATTCAACACAATTTCTAAATGAACAACCAATCAAGTAGTACATCTCTTCAGGAGTGGGGATGCAAATATTTTTTTGAAGTACCAAACTATCATGATCAATTCCTTGTTTGCTAACCCATTTGGATGCATGGTTGAACATAGGATTAAAAATGGGTAGATGGAAAAGATAGAGGAAAAAATGACAAGTGGTTTTCAAACCAAAATAATCAACAATAGACCATGGCATTACTTATAGACTTATCATTGAAAAGGTATCAAATGAAAAAGAAGCTTGTTGTTGTTTTATGTATTTCAAGAAACCTTTTGACATAGTTCTTAGGAGTTAGTTATGGAGTAGAATGAGGATCTTGTTATACTAGAGTATTATAGAGTGACAGTTCATAAAATTTATGAGGAAGTTCAAGTAAAAATCCAAACTCAAGTAATTATTTTGAAAGCTTTAGGAGTGACATTGGAGTTTGACTCACATATCCTCAAATTAGAAAATTAGTTAGATTTTCAAGGAGAGGATGTTGCTCTTTTGGAAAGTATGTTGTGAGGTTTCTTTTGTACATTGGTGGTCTCATTTTAATTTCAAGGTTTTCTCAAGGGTTGCAAGAGCACTTAAATGCCTTAAAGCACTTTTCCAAGGAGGTGGATATGCAAGTTAACACTAGTAAGACCAAGATCCTAATCTTTTCCAACTAAAAAGTAAAAATCAGTTGGACTTTTATTTTGAAGAGATTATCCTAGAAGAAGTAACTAAGTACATGTATCTTGGGATATACTTTAACAAGAAATTTACTTGGGAAAATTGCAAAAAGAAGAGAACATTGAGAGGTTGGAGAACACTTTTTGCATTGCAAAATAGAAGTAGAGAGGTTGAGCTATGAAATTGTAAAACTATCTAGATTCTATTTAGTCTATTAGGAATTTCAGTGGTGCTTCATGGGTGTTATTTTTGTGCTAGCATCACTTTATAAATAAAAAATGAGACAAATATATAGAATCCAAAACTCTCTAAAAACAATTAAATTTGAAATAAAATGTTAAGTTCCTTATGAGGTTCTTCTAGCAAAAATAAGTGCATTCCTTATTGAGGCAATCACTATGGCTCATCTCTCGGGATTTTCTTTAAAAAAAAAGAGTAGATGGAGGCAAATAAAAGGCCTAAGTTTGTCACCAAATAAATTTTTTAAGAGTGGAACAAGACTCAAATGAAACAAAACATAAAATGAATGAACACACAAAACATCAACTTGCATGCAAACCCAAATAATAACAAAGAAATAAAGAAATTTGTTGTGGATAAATTATATAAATCTATACAAGATAATCACTTAAAAACCTATATAGGGGCACAATATCACTTGAAGATCAAATATTCTCATAATCCAATTAAATACTAACTCAAGTAATCTTGTTAGAGTAATCATGCATTCGCTGATAATTAATTAAATTTTAATTGATTATTAGTCTAATTCATTTCATGCACTTAAGCTAAACTTAGAAGTGTTTTTTTGCTAACTAAAGTGGGCTATTATTAGATCATTCTATATCATCACATAAGACGTTGATACTTGTCATGATCTAACCCTTTATCATTTGGGGTTTCTCCTATAAAGCACTCACCCTCATTGTATTATCTACTGAAGATCTCCATAAAGATCCTTGAGGTTTATTTTGTAAATTTTTCTAGTTGAGGATATATCAAATCATTATTTTCAACTCTCTTGCGTGGAAGGTGCTTTTGTTCATTGTTTGATCTTACGTCTTGTATTTATTCACAATTCTAATATGGTATTAGAGTGTGGATTCAACGAACTCCTCAATTTTTGAGTTTTTCTTAACTACCTTGTTATAGGAGAAAATCTAATATCTTCATTTTTTTTATTTTTTTATTTTTTTTTAAAAAAGCTACCCTAGGGTCATATGGGCAACTAGCACTTAGCCTCTAGGAGGCTAAAAAAATCTTTTTTGCAAAATAATCAAAATTGGGAAAATAAACATAACTTTTCACTTTGGTATTAAAATAGGGAAAACAAGATATCATAAAAAATTTGGTTTCAAGCACTATCCAATGGTGCTAGTTTCTTTCTCAGATTTTGTTGCTCATACATTTATCACCTATCAAAGTCAGATGTGTTGTTTTCACTCCTAAGCTCATAACTTTTGACCTGTTTCTCTATTTTTTGTGATTCTAGTGACATTGAAAAGGTCATTCAAAGATTTTCATAACCATCTATACATTTTTTCTAGATTATTCACCAAGTATATTGTATTTAGTTTTTTGTTTTTTAACATTCTGGTGAATTACTTAGATGTTTTAGCTTCTTGAAATTTCCTATTTGCGTGGTATGACTTGTTTTAGGTTGTTCTACATGTATTTCCAACATTTGTCTTATTTAGACATTGTAGACATTTTTGCATGTAATTTTTTTATAGATGCATTGAGATAAAGTGCCACTATTGTACTTTCCTTTTAGGGATTTTGCACATCATGTTATGTCTATTATACTCACACTATGTTATAGAGTGTCATGGGTGGGTTGTGAGTGTCTTTGTTTTGTCATCACACCTTTGTCAAGTGAGTGTTCCTTCTATGACAACATTGAATCTTGGTGATTATTTCCCCATGTGTGTGTGCCTTATTTGCACAGCCTTTTTCAATTGTAAGTACTCTTTGGTGCATGTTCAAATATTTGTTGCTCTCCTTCATGCACTTCTTGGTGACACAATTTTCAGTGGACCTATCTTGGCTTTCCCTTTTCGTATTTTGGGGGTTTCTACGATTGGTGCTAATGCTTTCTTGATTTCATTTTTGGAGTGATCTATGTATCTAGTTCTTGTTCTTATGTACTAGTGGATGCAATGACTAGTTACCCATTCATTTCGGGGAAATGAAGTATTTACCATGTAGATATTTTTGGATTTCTATTTTTGGAAATGACCTTCCATTTTTATTTGATCAGTGCTCTTCAGATTATTGGTACTTGTGCCATTTGTATCTTTGAGTTCCAGATGTTTCTCTTTGTTTTCCATCTAATTTGAGTAGTGTCGTTGGGGGCACTCATGCAGATTCTTGTTTTCTTGATCTTGATCATCATTTGTTTTAGAGGAGGTTCTTCATTTTAGTACTATAATGTCATCATCTGATCGTTGTCTATAGCTTCTTCATGCTTGTGTGATGTTCTTCATGTTCCTATTTTTTTGGGATATTATTTTGGAGGCTTTTATGTCCTTTCTCTCTTTTGGAGAGGAGTTTTTCCCATGAGGTTTTTTCTTTTTTTCTCTAGTTGTGAGAGATTAGATTGTTTGTATATGAGTGCCTCATTAGGCCTTGTTTTTCGGAACCCATCATTCATTCTTTGTTTTTTATGCATTGGCTTTTTAGGGTTTTTAACTACTCCATAAGTTCATCTTAAGGGGGGTAGTGTTAGAGTAATAATGTATTAGTTAATAATTAATTAATCTTTAATTGATTATTAGTCTAATTTATTTCATGCACTTAAGCTAAACACTGGAGTGTTTTTTTTATGTTAATTGAAGTGAGCTATTATTAGATCATTATGTCACGATCTAATCCCTTTATTATTTAGGGTTGCTCCTATAAAACACTCACCCTCATTGTATTATCTACTAAAGATATCCTTGAAGATTCTTGAAGTTCTTTCTTGTTAAAAATATAGCAAATCATTATTTGCAACTCTCTTTGCGTGGAAAGTGTTTTTGTTCATTGTTTGATCTTGTGTCTCATGTTTATTCACAATTCTAACAAATCTTTGGTATAAACCAACAATGAACAAAAAAGATCATAAAAATGGGAAGAGAGAAGATATGTCTTTTGTACAGTTAGAATAATAGAATCAAATACACACTTTATTTTCGAATATGAAACCTCTAAAAAAAATTAGACAAATTATATGAATACTTTTAATAATATTTTTTATAAACTATTAAAAAAACATAAAATTGAAAAAAAAATCATCATCAAAGTAAATAATATACTAAATCCCTTTTAAGTTATCTTTACCCTCCTAGATAAAAACCTTATGATTAAAGGAAAGTTGAAAAGAAAAGGCATCATGTACACCATAACGGTTTTTACTAGGACAATTGAGCATTTTGAAAGGAAGGTACCTACCTATTTAGTAGGACAATTGGGCATTTTGAAAGTAAGGTACCCATGTAGTAGATTCATTGAACTTACAAGTGAAGAGGGTAGATAGGAAGGAAGAATAAGGGGTGGTGGGTAGGTGTACGTCATCAATTCCCACATTGTCCTTTCTCCTCTCTCCAGACAAACAAAAAGACGCCGCTCTTGTCATCCTCAAACTTCCAAAGCGACCTCACAATTGAAGAATAGAGAAGTTAATACAACTAGAGAATCCTGCGGGCCCCGCTAAAAGATTTGGTGGTACTGCACCTCCGAGATTCCCTCCTGCACTATAAAAACCTCAACTACCTAGATATTTGGCCCGCCTCTGCCAAATTTGTCGGGGCTAATAGTGTGTATTAGATAAATCTTTGGCGGTGTTCTAAAAACGTGACTAGGCTCAATGTTTTGGGGTAGCTTTTGAGTTTATTCTTTGTTAGAGATGGTTGGTATTAAATAAAGAAATTAGTACTTGTGTTCTTTAGCATAAAGCTGTAAGAAATGTGTCGGTGGGAGAAGAAATGTCCGTAAAGTCTATGTAGGGTCATGTTTAAATTAAAATTAAAGGCTTTTCATATGATAGTAAAGTTTGTACAAAGATTATTATTAGGTTTTGTTTTAATATGATATAGATTTGAGAATTACATATTTTGGTGGGTTAGGAATTTTCTTATAAGAAATTTTGGAGGATGGTAAATAATATATTTGGTTGTCGTCGTCAAAAAGTTGACTTATATTGATAATTTTGGAAACTTGCATCAGTAAATGAAGTTATATTCTTTTGTCAAACCTCATATATTGTCAATGGAAGTATAATAAGACATTTGATAGATGTGTGTCTATGAGAATGATTTGATAAGAAATCATGGTAAATATTAGCCTTGGTAAACTTGTCTATTAGTGACACATTGATAGAAAATGTATGGAATGCAGTCATACCAAAGTAAGCTTGAGTTGCAATCATCACAACTACTGAGCGCAAGAATAATTTGAGAGCACACATGCTTTGAACTCAATTATATAATCTTAGAATTGATAGATCTAGGGGAAATGATCTAGTAGTTGAGCATGTTCCAATAGTTGTTATGACATTTGTTGATTTAATGCCCAATATTTTTAGCAATATTGAACCAAGAGTTGTGACTTTAAAATTGTTAGTGTTATGATAACTACCAATAATTGAATAATATGTATTCCTTAGATCTAAAAATCAACAAATCATGTGATGCTACATCAGCACACCAATAAAACATGATTTAGTGCACAAGTATCGGTCACTTTTTTATGGGACCTTTTTGGACACCTTGACAAAAAGCATGTTGATGTGGCATCATATTTGATGGTGTGGCCTTGAAACCTTAGTTATAAGCAAGAGCATTCCCAAGGAAGCTGCTGTAAAAAATTGGGAATTTTTTGAAATTTCTACATAGGATTTTGAGAAGTGTGAAGTTAGGGTGCTCAACTATCGGGTCCTCTCCCCTATAATTGAACACCTGTCAAAGCTCAAAGGTGTTTAAAATCATCTCACTAATTTAATTGAGACTATTGTTGATCAAGATCTCATATCCACAACCCTTAATAGTTTGCTAAAGTTATTTAAGAATTTCAAGACTATGCTCACATTGAGTGAAAATTTGGTAACCTTGAAATTCAAAGTTTTGGAGTGTCTAAGTTATTGTAACATGAAGAAATGCTTGAAAGAGATGATGAAGCTAAATAATTAAAAAAAAAAAGATTTTATGTATAAGTTCAAGAGCAAGAAGCCTCAATGGTAAATGCATCTCATTGTGTATAATATTGAACAAAAGAAAGGAAATATATGTTATTATTACAATTATCTTAGTCATTTTGAGTGTTAATGCTTAAAGAAGAAGAAAGATATGAGCAGAGGTAAACATGAAGGTATGATGATTGATGTTAATATTAAAGATGATGATGAAAGATATATTATTTTCAAAAGATGCTTCTAAATATGTCAAACATGATGATGTATATATCATCAATTCATGTGCTACTTGTCATATGACTAGTGACATTGACAACTTAAGAATTTTGACAAAGAATCAAGAGACGCTATTGCAATGGGAGATAATTCAAAGCCACATGTTGAAGGAGTTAGTAGAGCTCCTTTCAATATTTTAACTCAAGGAAAAATAGGTATTGACAATAATTTACTTATTCTAATACTAAAGAAAAATATATCTTAGTAAGATAAATCATTCCCAAAGACATGAAGGTCATTTTTCAACAAAGAGATTATAAGGTGCTTGAATATAAAGAAAAATTGGTATATAATGCATATATGAAATTATGACTATTTTACATGAGGACAAACTCCTCTAAAGCCTTAGTTATAAGCATTGCTTCAAAGAATTAGATATAGCATGAAATACTTGATCATATTAACCTCAAGTCGGTGAAGGAAACATTCAATCAACGAGTTTGCATAACAAGTAGAGTTTGTACATATTATGGGGAAACAATATAGCATGAATTCACTTGAAAGGTATGAGTTTACTTTTTGAAGAAAAATGTGAAGCATTTCATGTTTTCAAGGAGTTTGCATAGCAAGTAGAGTTTTAATATGAAAAAAAAAAGTTAATATTATATAAGGGGAGTATACCTCAAACAAATTTCTTAAATTTCAAATAAAAAGGAATCAAGAGGAAACTCTAAGCTCTGTATACTCTATAATAAAATCGGTGCAGGTGCATCTTGTTCACTAAATGCCTTCAAAAGGAAAAATTGCAAAATTTGAATTTTCAATTGTAAAGCAATGTAAAAGGGTCATGTGGGGTCACATTTTATGTATTTAAAGTCTTAAATAGGTCTCTAGGGGTTGATTGTGTCAATTTGGGAAAAATCTTGCACAAATTGAAAAAGTTGCCAAACTTGTAAAATGCAAACAAAACCAAGAATGTGAAGGGTCATCTCGTTGAAGGAGGTTAGTTAGTTGAAGATGGAAAGGTAGATGTTGTAACTGGTGTAAAAGTCCTATAAAGCATGTAAAAGATGAGGAAAAGGCATATTTTTGTATCTTGGATCGAACTTAATAAATAAACCACTATGTTTCTGCAAATTTTAGTGTTTTCTCTCATTTACCAGTCCTTGTATGGATTGTACAGTAGTCTAATAGTCATTTATTTGTGTTGATTTCATAGGAAATTCAGTTAAAAATCCATTGGAAGAGTTTTGAAGAAGTTTTATCAAATTCATTGGGTTTAGATACAAGAATACAATGGTCTATTTGTAAACCCTTAAGTAAGGGTTTGAGAGTCATCTAAGGAGTTAATCCTCCATCCCATCGATTTAGGTTTAGTTGGTCGATGGGGTGGATTGAGTAGAGTTTTTTTGTTGTGTATTTAGTGTTTGTATGTGTGTGCAGCTGCAAGAAGATGGAAAAGACCAATATTTAGTTGTTTCCCTACAGAAAATACAAAGTTTTCTATGAAAATGGATGGTTATGAGTGAACATTTGATGAAAGTATGTTCAAGGAGGCTGGGAGATGATTCCTAAAGCATATGAAGACATAATATAACATGTTTGAAGAGGTGGAAGATGGGTTTCAGGTTTGCAACATTTATTTTCAATAAACCCTCACTCTTTTGTGTTATAAAAGCCTAGAATCAAGAGTTTAAGTGTTCAGTGCATTATTGGGCCTTTTTACTTCTAAATGTTGGTGATTTGAAAGTTTTGAGACCTGTTCTAATGCTTCCCATGGTTTTTGGGTGTTTAGAGGTTGATTCATTCGTATCTACTTTAGAAAATTGACTTAATTTGGTGTGTTTGGGCAACGGTATAGTCATGTTTTCAGTTATTCTTGCAAAACAAAAGTATTTGAGTTTGTGGTATGTTAAAATGGACTAAAATGGGTTTCTGAATGTGTATTGGGTTTGTAAAGATACATTGAGATTGAAAAGGAATCACCTATTTTAGGGGATTGTTGACCTACAAGGAATATGGTGGTTTGATTGCTTAAAATAGTGAATCTAATAAAACAATGAAAGGAATGGTTGTAAGTATTTGGAAACTATCTTGTTAATGTTGCTACAAATGTCTCTATGTTTGGATAAGGTTTAGAAGGTAGTTTTGTTATTTTTTATGTTTTGAGCAAAGATAACTCAATGTGCAAATTTTGAGTTTGTGGTATGTTAAAATGGATTGAAATGGGTTTCTGAATGTGTATTGGGTTTGTAAAGATACATTGAGATTTGAAAGGAATCACCTGTTTTAGGGGATTGTTGACCTACAAGGAATATGGTGGTTTTATTGCTTAAAACAGTGAATCTGATAAAACAGTGAAAGGAATGGTTGTAAGTATTGTGAAACTATCTTGTTGATGGTGTTACAAATGTCTCTATGTTTGGATAAGGTTTAGAAGGCAGTTTTGTTATTTTTGATGTTTTGAGCAAAGATAACTCAATGTGAAAATGATGTTTTGACTGCAAGGATCTAAGGATATGATAGATCAGTGTCATGATGGTGAGTTATTATTTTGCTTCTGAAAAATTATGATTGTTTAGAGGTGTTACAAGGTCTGGTAACAGGTTTGAATAAATATTGTAAGAATGGTTGTCTTTTGCTTTGTGAGTCAAGTTGACAAGGATGGTAATGTGGTGAATAATGAAAGGGATGAATGGTTCAGTGTTTTTCAATGATGTTCCTGCATTGGTTCAGTCATTTTGTTGATGGATAAGTTGTATTTGAGTCTGATAAAGGTCTGGTATGATGATGGTGATTTGGCTTACTGGTAGCCTTGTAATTTCAAGTGAAATGATGTGATTTTGATGAAGATATAACAAAATTTTGGGTGATTGTTTAATTTGATCTTCTCCATTTGAGTTTGGGTCAGAAGTACCCCTGAATATAGTTTATTGTTTTTGGTAGATGCTCTGCATCAATTGGTATCAAAGCTAGCTGATTCTGAGGATTTGTTGAATTGGTAGTTTGTTGATTTGTTGAGTTTGGTTGTAGGTGCTTGATCCATCTAAGCTACGAAGAGAGAGTTTGGTGGTTGTGTGTTTGTGAGTTTGTGCAGGTTAAGAGACAACCTGGTTGCTAGTTGCCAAGAGACTAGGGAGAGAAAAGTGGAGACACCTAGGTGAGGAAAAGACGTTGTTGAGTTTGTGTGGTGAGGCAGTAAGGAAGATGGATACCTGACTGAGAGAGCACTAGAAGAATTGTAGCCATTACTGAAATTCAATTTGAGAGTATTCCATTGATGGGAGTAGATGAAAAGATGATTGGTTAGAGAAGGTCAAGGATGAATTGTGGAAAAGAAGAGAGATTGCTTGGAAAAAGGAAATGAGAGAGGAAGCAGTCCAAGACAAATTTGAAGTTAATTTTCAGGTGGAAGAACAAGGAAGGTTGATACAGCAAGTTTCCAAGGGACTTGGAAAATTTTTATAGGTTGGTTGGATGGTGTAGGTGCACCTTGTTCACTAAATGCCTTCAAAAGGAAAAATTTCAAAAACCTGAATTTTCAATTGTAAAGCAATGTAAAAGGGTCATGTGGGGTCATATTTTATGTATTTAAAGTCTTAAATAGATCTCTAGGGGATTAATTGTGTCAATTTGGGAAAATACTACTTTGTTGCACAAATTGAAAAAGTTGCCAAACTTGTAAAATGCAAACAAAACCAAGAATGTGAAGGGTCATCTCGTTGAAGAAGGTGGTTAGTTAATTGAAGATGGAAAGGCATATTTTGTAACTATTGTAAAATCCCTATAAATCATGTAAAGGAAGAGGAAAAGGCAGATTTTTGTATCTTGGATTGAACTTAATAAATTAACCACTCTGTTTCTACAAATTTTAATGTTTTATCTCAGTTACCAGTCCTTGTACGAACTATAAAGCAGTCTAATAGTCATTTATTTGTGTTGATTTCATAGGACAGTTAGTTAACAATCCATTAGAAGAGTTTTGAAGATTTTGTATAAAATTCATTGGGTTTAGATACAAGAATACAGTGGTTTGTTTGTAAACCCTTAAGCAAGGGTTTAAGAGTCATCTAAGGAGTTAATCCTCCATCCCATCGATGTAGGTTTAGTTGGTCAATGGGGTGGATTGAGTAGAGTTTTTTTGTTGTGTATTTAGTGTATGTATGTGTGTGTAGATGCAAAAAGATGGAAAACACCAAGATTTAGTTGTTGCCCTACAAAAAATAAAAAGTTTTCTATGAAAATGGATGGTTATGAGTGAACATTTGATGAAAGTACATTCAAGGAGGCTAGGAGATGATTCCTAAAGCATATGCAGACATAATATAACATGTTTGAAGAGGTGGCAGATGGGTTTGAGGTTTGCAACATTTATTTTCAATAAACCCTCACTCTTTTGTGTTATAAAAGCCTAGAATCAAGGGTTTAAGTGTCCAGTGCATTATTGGGCCATTTTACTTCTAAATGTTGGCGATTTGAAAGTTTTGAGACCTTTTCTAATGCTACCCAGGTTTGTTGGGTGTTTAGAGGTTGATTCATTCGCATCTACTTTGGAAAATTGAATTAATTTGGTGTGTTTGGGCAACGGTACAATCATGTTTTTAGTTATTCTTGTAAAACAACAGTGTTTGAGTTTGTGGTATCTTAAAATGGACTAAAATGGGTTTTTGAATGTGTATTGGTTTTGTAAAGATACATTGAGATTGAAAAGGAATCACCTGTTTTAGGGGATTGTTGACCTACAAGGAATATGGTGGTTTGATTGCTTAAAATAGTGAATCTGATAAAACAGTGAAAGGAATGGTTGTAAGTATTTCGAAACTATCTCGTTGATGTTGTTACAAATGTCTCTATGTTTGGATAAGGTTTAGAAGGCAGTTTTTTTTTTTTATGTTTTGAGCAAAGATAACTCAATGTGCAAATGATGTTTTGACTGCAAGGATCTAAGGATATGATAGATCAGTGTCATGATGGTGAGTTATTATTTTGCTTTTGAAAAATTATGATTGTTTAGAGGTGTTACAAGGTCTAGTAATAGGTTTGAAGAAATATTGTAAGAATGGTTGTCTTTTGTTTTGTCAATCAAGTTGACAAGAATGGTAATGTGGTGAATAATTGAAGGGTTGAATGGTTCAGTGTTTTTCAATTATGTTCCTGCATTGGTTTAGTATTTTGTTAATGGATAAGTTGTATATGAGTCTGATAAAGGTCTAGTATGATTATGATGGTGATTTGGATTATTGGTAGCCTTGTAATTTCAAGTGAAATGATGTAATTTTGATGAAGAGATAAGGGAATTTTGGGTGATTGTTTAATTTGATCTTCTCCATTTGAGTTTGGGTCAGAAGTACCCCTGATAGTTGATTATTTTTGGTAGATGCTCGGCATCAAAAATGGAGTAGCTAGAAGAATGAACAAGACATGTCAAGAGAAAGTTGAAGCAATCCTCAAGGCTAGTAATTTCATAGATAATTTATGTGAGGAGTAGTTCATACAATGGCATATTTCATTAATCAAATTTTAACTAAAATCTTGTAAAACATCTCTAGAAGAAGCACAGTCTAGTAGGAAACCATTTGTTAAGAATTTTAGAATCTTTGGGAGCATTTCATATAGACACATTCCAAAAGGGAAGAGAAGGAAGTTCGATGATATGAGTAAAAAGTGCAACCTTGTTGGATATGATGACTCTATTAAAGCCTATTGATTTTAAGTTCTCAAGAAAATGAAATTAATATCTAAAGATATTTTATTTTTGATGAGGAGTATCATCTTCCAAGTGTTCACTGTGTTGATTTGATAGAAGGAAAAGATTATAATAATGTATCATTATAATCAACCAAATAGGTTGAACCAATACCGGAAAGAACTATTACATCAACAGAAAAAGTGAAGGTATTGATGAGTTGAATTCAAGCTCATTATCCACTTTGTAATCTAATAAGTCTCTAAGGAGATCAAAAAGAGAAAGAGAACACCCATTACATTGTAGGACTATGAGCTCAATTACATAATGTTGATTATGATTGTTCTAGATTCTCATGAACCTATAAGAGGGAAAAGTGGAATTGGATTAAAAACAACAAGAATTCTTTAAAAGGGTTAGAAATCCAAAGACCCAAATCATAAAATGCTCAAAAACCCACTTACCAATGAGATTTGATTGCAACTCAAGATATTAAATCACACACAAATGTTAGCACATATCAAGTCAAACACATGAAATCATAAAACAAGAATACAAACTTACCATCCCATTGTTGGAGAAGCTTGGTGTTTTCTGATGTTGGATTGCTCAACACTTAGCCTTCCATTATAGCTGCAAAATCTCATGAATGTGATGATGTATATGATTGATGATGAAGGATATGAATGCTCTCAAAAACTCAAAATGAACATGATCTCTCTATGCAAATTCTAGGTGAGAAATATGGAGGAATGAGGGTGATTATAAAGATTTTCACAATTAAATGAAGGGTTGAGATTGAATCCCAATGCCCACAAAGAAGGGTCAAGATTGCATCTTAACACCCACAAAGGGGAGAAGATCAAGGAAAATGGAGGGATAGGATTAGTTAGAACTCAAAATATCCCGACATTTGTAGGAAAATGGTTAGGATATTTCATGATCAAGGGTGGAAATTAGATCTCAAGATGAAGCGCTAAGAATGCTTGAGTCAAGAAAAGTCAAAGATATTTTTGAAAAGGAATATTCCTCAAGAATATGCTTTGTGGAGGGAAAATAAGGGAATTAAATAATTATAAATTATTTAATTATGGAGGATGAGAATATGATCTTGTAAAAAAGAATATTCCATTAGGATAAAAGATTAAAGGTGGGATAATTAAACAATTAAAATTATTTAACTATATGATATTAGAATACATAGATGAACCTAATTAAATAATTTAAAATTATTTAACTAGGGGGACCAAGGGGACAATTAGTAATGAAATGATGAATTAATTAAACAATTCAAGATTATAATCAATAGAGGAAATTAGGGTAAAATGGTGAAAATGATGTTAAATGATGTTAAAAAGGGATTAGTAATGCCAATTAAACGAAATGATGATAAATGCATTGATGATAATGGAAATGATGCAAATGATGGAAAATGCATTTTTGGGATGTATGATACTCATTAGGCATTTTGACACAATGTACTTACTAAATTGTTTCAAACGCATTCGATGATAAGATCAAGATTGAATTTTTTTTAAAGATGCCCCACTGTGCCCTAGTGATCAGCAGAAGGACAAATTATAAGTCAAATTCACTAAGAATCATGACCCATTTTACTATTCAACCTGTGAGTGTTGCTTTAGACAATAGATATTTCAAGGGGTCAACTTTGGAAAGTAGCTTGATCTGTTGGTTCAACATGTAATGTTTGAGATTTTGGGATGCAAAGACAATTGCTAAACAAGCTCGCTCAATAGGTGTATAGTTTAGCTCATACCTAACCAAGGTACGACTGATATAATACACTACTCTTTCTTTTTTGTTTTCATCAAGTTGTGCTAACAAAGCTCCTAAAGTTGTTGTTTGTAAGGAAGCTAAGGTAGTGGAACAACTTCCTACACTAACCTTGAGAGGAGAATAATGCAAAACTTTTACAAATCTTTAATAGTTACAAAAACTTAAATAGAAATACACAAATATCATGCATACCACAACACAATGATTTACATGGGGAAAACTATTTTGAGAGAAAAACCCCACACTCCAAAAGTTGCCCAATATTATTTAGAAATCAAAAGATTACAATATACTTGCAAAGCATGCTTCTCATAGGAGTATCACCACCAGAGATCAAGAGACACCATGACCACTTTCAGACTCTTAGAATACACCCTCATCTACATACATCCCACTTGCTTATAACAACCTTTTTGGAACCTTCTATAATTAGGGTTTTACAAGGTCTTTTTTCATTTGATGTGTTAATGGAAAAACCTTGACGTGTCAATGAGAAAAAACCTTGACATGTCAATGGGAAAAAACCTTGACGTGTCAGCAAAAAAAAAAGTAGGCATTTCTTGAACCCCACGTCTTGTTACGAGTGTACAATATTTGCATGATCAATCACCACATACCAACATACATCCTATGGACAATAAATCATATATAATTGCAAGGTTGAGACACATTTTCCCAACATTGTTGATATGTATAAGATCATAGGTTTATCCTGTATAGGAGGCATCAAGACAGGAGGAGATACCGAGTAATTGATTTGTTGGAAAGCTTGTTCAAATTTTTCATCCCACTTGAAGACTACATCTTTATGAAGAAAGTGTGTAAAGGGATGACACTTATCAACTAATTGTGTTATGAATCTTTTGATTGATTGAAGTTTTCCTTGTAAACTACGCAACTATTTCAATGTTTTCATAGGAGGCATTTCCATAATAGCCTTGACTTTTGTGGGATCTACCTCTATACCTCTTTGGGACACAATATAACCCAATAGTTTTCTTGATGTCATGTCAAAAATGTAAGGAAATACTTTAGTGCAGAAATCTCTTTCCTAATGTCAATTCATAGGGGAACAATGCAGGAGTACTTTTAATTTCAAATTACAGAACATTAAGATTCACACGTAAAAGGATAGAACAAAATAGATAATAATATCAATAGAGAATGGACACCAAGTTTACGTGGGAAAACCCTTTTGGGAGAAAAAACCCAACACCAAAGAAAGATCACTTTATTTACAGTAAAAGAGATTACAATAAAGTTACAGAACCCTTCTTCACAGGTATTTGTTCTCTAATAGTACACAACAACATTGCAATCAAACCAACCACAGTTAATTGCAGCATTGTTACAATGTTCTTTCAACATACAGTACACGCTCAACTGAAACAATCTTTTTTCCTTCCAACACGAAACCCAACTGGTCCGCCATTTCACTTATTCACACAAAGACCCTTCGATCTCCAAGAATATTTTGTCCAAACTGATTTAGTTCGTTCAACTGTCAAAGAAGTTCAACCGTCGACATTATCCCACATTGGTGTGGAATATAAAAAGTCAATAGTTTAAATCCAAAAATCTGAAGACTTTACATGTCCACAAGTTAGCCCTTTTTTTATTCACTCACTCGTACCTCCACAACCTCAATACATCCATTGAAATGGCTCCAATGAAGTGAACACCCATTGGCGTGTCACATAAAACTCTAACTTCATAACCTCCACCGAAAGGTTAGGAATTTCTTGATCCCTGCGACAAGTCAATACCACTATCACCTAGTCAGAGAAAACTTGAACTTCGTAACCTCCACAGCCGGTTAGATAATTCCCAAGTTCTAGAGTTAAAGAAAATACTTATGGACCAACACATTGTCGCCAAGTTAGAACTTTCAGAACCCCACGACTTAGGTTGCAACATTACAAACTCCAATGATCGGCCTACAATGAAGACCAAGCAAAGGAAAAATATGCTAAGTCTTTAACAAAGATTCAAGCCAGCAAGTTGAGGCATAATTTTTTAACAATCTCCCACTTGACGAAAACTCACTGGCTTCCTCTAAACTCGAAGTTAATGAAGGTCATGGGCTTCAAGGCCCATCAAACTAACACACCACCTATACTTGTTTGTGCTTACGGGCTTTGTCAATGCATTTGCAAAATTTTCCAGAGTATCCACCTTTTCTAAACTGACCTTTCCATCCTCCATCATATCTCATACAAAATGATACTGCACACCAATATGTTTCATCCTAGCATGGAAAGTTGTATTTTTCACCAAACAAATAGCACTCTGACTATCATGGAAAATTGAAATTTTCCTTGCACTAAACCCAATATCAGAACACAAACGTCTAAGCCATACAACTTCTTTGTAGGTGTGTGTTGCTGCCATGTACTTAGCTTCAGTAGTGGATAGAGCGACTACAGCCTTATGCTTATTCATCCAACTAACTGTACCACCATTCAACATGAAAATATATCCGCTGGTGGGTCTTCGCTATCAATGTCCCCTGCCAAATCATAATCCACATAACCTCAAATGCTGAGAGAACATTTTGATCCAATCGAGTTACCATGATAGCACAAAGTGTACTATGATGTACCTCTTAAATATCTAAAAACTCTTTTCATAGCATCCCAATGTGGCCTTGCTAGATTCGTCATAAACTAGCTAAGAACTCCCACTGCTTGGGAAATGTCTGGCCTTGTGTAGACCATTGCATACATTAAATTTCCAATTGCAGTTGCATAAGGAACTTTGGTCGTGTCCTCCATCTCAGTAGGATATTTTGGACAATCTTCGACAGATAGTCTCATTCCCTACAAAACTGAAACACCTAGCTGCTTGCAATCAGTCATACCAAATCTCTCCAGAACCGTGTTAATATACTTACTCTGGCTAAGCCAAATTTTTATGCTCTTTCTATCCCTGGTTATTTCCATCCCCAGAATATACCTAGCTACTCCAAGATCTTTCATTTTGAACTTTGCAAACAACTGAGATTTTAGATCAAAAATCATAAACTTGCTATTCCCTATGAACAACATATCATCAACATAAAGGGCAATAATAAGAACACAATAATTTTCAGTCTTGTAGTACATATAATGGTCAGATTTTGATCTTACAAATCCCAATGACAAAACAAATGTGTCAAATTTTTGGTACCACATTCTAGGTGATTGTTTCAAACCATACAGAGATTTCTTTAACTTGCAAACCAAATTTTATTTACGTTTTACCACAAAGTGCTCAAGTTGGGACATATAGATTATCTCTTCAAGATCTCCATGAAGAAACACTGTCCTCGCATCCATCTGTTCAATTTCTAAGTCATACGTTGTTGCAAGTGACAAAAGAAATCTTATAGATGCTAGCTTAGCTACAGGAGAAAATATTTCTCCATAATCAATTCCCTCTACCTGGGAATATCCCTTCACAACCAACCTCGCTTTATACTTTTCAAAACTGCCATTCAAACTAGTCTTCTTAAACACCCACTTACAACCAACAGCTTTTCTACCTTCAGGCAAGGGCACCAAACTCCAAGTTTCATTCTTCTCTAATGATGTCATTTCTTCATTCATGGCTTCCAACCAAGAGTTTGAATCAGGAATTCTAATTGCCTCTTTAACGGTCCTAGGCTCATTAGTTCCAGTAATTAAAGCATAGGCACAGTTCAAATCTATCATAGAAAACCCATACCTATCAAGTTGACGCTTTTCACGTGTAGACCTCCTCACGGGTTGAGGCTGAGGTTGTGGTTCTTCCTCTTGTTCAGAACTTTCAAAGCTGCTCAAACTCTCCTTAGATTTAGGTACACGATTGATTTTTTGTTCCTCTTTTTTAGGTGTTAGAGGAATTTCAACACAATCATTTTCCTCCTTGACTTCTTTCATCCCTAACTGTAGATCCACTAAAGAAGGTTTCAGCTCACAAAAGATTACACTTCTATTGTATACTACCTTTTTCAGTTGTGGGATTCCAAAGCTTGTATCCTTTCACACCAATGTCGTAGCCAATGAAGATACAATTAACAACTTTGTTCTTGAATTTAGTTATCTTCTCATTCGACACATAAACATATGCTTTGAAGCCAAAGACATGAACATGTCTTAGAGAGGGCTTCTTACCAAACCAAGCTTCCATA
The DNA here is from genome assembly GCA_007258455.2 of Sequoia sempervirens. Classification (NCBI taxonomy): domain Eukaryota; kingdom Viridiplantae; phylum Streptophyta; class Pinopsida; order Cupressales; family Cupressaceae; genus Sequoia; species Sequoia sempervirens. The sequence continues at coordinate 19,485 of VDFB02035072.1, forward strand.
GGCATTTTGTCAACAAGTGCCGAAGAAGGAGATTGATTTACCAAGTAACATGTTGTAGCCAATGCCTCAGCCCAGAACTTTTTCTCCAGACCAGCACCGCTCAACATACTTCTTGCTCTCTCCATCAACGTCTTGTTCAACCTTTCAGCAACTCCATTTTTTTGCGGAGTGTAATGTGTTATTTTATGCCTTTTAATTCCATGGTCTTTGTAATACCTTTCAAAATCTGCAGAACAAAATTCACCACCATTATCTATCCTCAAGCATTTGATTTTCTTACTAGTCTTATTTTCAACCAAGTTCTTGAACTCTTTAAACTGACTGAACACTTCTGATTTACTTTTTAGAAAATATACAAATGCCCTTCTCGAATAATCATCAATAAAGGAAACATAATATCTTGATTTCAATAATGAAGGAACATTTACTGGACCAAATACATCAGCGTGAATATAATCCAGAACACCAGAAGATTTGTGAGGACTAGAGTAAAAAGAAACATGGTGATTTTTTCCATATATACAATGTTCACAAAATTCAAATTCTAGGTTACAATCTTCAAGCCCCTCAACCAGGTTTTTATTTTTCAAGGCTTTTAAGCCTTTCTCACCAATGTGATTGATTATTTGATGCCAGAGCATAGTCTTCTCTGTAGGAAGTTTAACTTCCAAAGAATTTCCCCCTATAGGAACTTTAGTCTCCTTTACACGAACAACAATTTGTGACTTTGCAGAGACATTGTTGCATTGAACAGCAAGTGTGCCCAAATTATACAAAGTACCAATTTGAGCACCCCTAGCCAGCACTATCGAGCCTCTAGTCATTTTACAACCATTTCTTGAGAATGAGACTTGCATTCCAACATCATTCAGCTTGCTTACAAAGAGTAAATTTTGGGCCAGACCTGGTATATGCATTACGCCATTAATTCCCTTCATTCTTCCATCGAGAAACTAAATTTTGACTCTTCCACGGCCAACAATTTCTAGAGATGAATCGCTTGCTAAATACACCTTTCCACCATCGTATTCTTCATAATTTGTGAACCAGTCTCTATGAGATGTCATGTGGAAAGATACTTCAGAATCTATCAGCCAGACATCACCAGATGCCTGAGTTGCCAAGGCTGCAATGAAAGCATCTGCTTCGCTCTGAGAAGAATCATTATCGGAAGAGTTCTTCTTATTTTTCTCCTCTTTGTAATCTTTTCGGACATGGCTAGGCTTCCCATAGTTCCAGCACTTCACCTTGGACTTTTTTCCAAGAGACTTTGATCTCCCTTCATATTTTGATTTAGACTTCTTGTCTTTCTTCTTTCCTTTCTCCTTCGATCTACCATGAACAACAAGAGCCTCCTTCTCCATCTCAGAAGATTTTCTTCTCATTTCTTCTAAAAACAAATAAGCAACCACATCTTCCATATTAAAGGTGGTTTTTGTGCTCCCAATCGCCATCACTAAATGATCCCAAGAATTAGGCAAAGAACACAACAAGAGCATACAATGATCTTCATCATCTATCTTCACACTCACATATGTTAACTGAGGAATAAGCATGTTGAAAGTATTTAGGTGATTAGCCACAGATTCCCCTTCCTCCATCTTCAAAGAGTACAACTTCTTCCTTAAGAACAACTTATTCACCAAAGACTTTCCCTGATAAATGTCTCCAAGATTCTTCCACAAAGAAGATGCAATCTTCTCTTAATGAATGTTCAGGAGAACTGAGTCTGCTAAACAGAGTCTTATCAACCCTTTTTCTTTTCTATTTGTGAGATCCCAATCTTCTTGCTTCATGCCTGAAGGTTTCATTACAGACACAGCAAGCCAAAGATCATGATCCACCAACAAATCTTCCATTTTGAGTTTCCACAACTCAAAATTGCTACCATTGAATTTCTCAATTTCCATCTTTCCTGACGTGCTTGCCATCTTAATCTGTAATTGAGATTACCAAGTTTCTAGAAAACTCCCACTTCAGAATTAACACAAAAAACCAACCCAACCCACAAGGCTAACACAACTGGCCATGCTCTGATGCCACTTGTAAGGAAAGACTTTAGTGCAGAAATCTCTTTCCTAATGTCAATTCATAGGGGAACAATGCAGGAGTACTTTTAATTTCAAATTACATAACATTAAGACACACGTAAAAGGATAGAACAAAATAGACAATAATATCAACAGAGAATTAACACCAAGTTTATGTGGGAAAACCATTTCGGGAGAAAAAACCCACCACCAAAGAAAGATCACTTTATTCACAGTAAAAGAGATTACAATAAAGTTACAGAACCCTTCTTCACAGGTATTTGTTCTCTGATATTACACAGCAGCATTACAATTGGTCCAACCATAGCCAAACGCAATACTATTACAATATTCTTTCAACATACAATACATGCTCAACCGAAACAATCTTTTTTTCTTTCCAATATGAAACCCAACCGGTCTGTTGTTTCACCTATTCACACAAAGACCCTTCGATCTCCAAGAATATTTTTTCCAAACCAATTTAGTCCGTTCAACTATCAAAGAAGTTCAACCGTCAACATTATCCCACATTGGTGCGGAATATAAACAACTAATAGTTTAAATCCAAAAATCCGAAGACTTTACGTGTCCACGAGTTAGCCCTTTTGTTATTCACTCATTCGTACCTCCACAACCTCAATACATCCATCGACATGGCTCCAACGAAGTGAAAACCCATCGACATGTCATATAAAACACTAACTTCATAACCTCCACCAAAAGGTTAGGAATTTCCTGATCCCCGTGACAAGCCAATACCACTATCGCACAATCAGAGAAAACTCAAACTTCGTAACCTCCACAGCCGGTTAGAGAATTCCCAAATTCTAGAGTTAAAGAAAACAACGGTGCTGTGACCAACACACTGTCACCAAGTTAGAAACTTTCAAAACCCCGCAACTAGGTTACAAAGTTACAAACTCCAGCAATCGGCCAACAATGAAGACCAAGCAAAGAAAAAATACGTTGTCTTTAACAAAGATTCAAACCAGCAAGTTGAGGCACAATTTTCTAAGAAAAAACACACTTCTTAGGATTAAGGTGTAACTAATACTCTTCTAATCTATCAAATATGTGTTCCAAATTATCCAAGTGTCCTTGTCTTGTTAAAGATTTTTCCAAGAGCTCATCTACGTAGTCTTCTACGATGATATGGAACATGTCATGAAATATAGAATTTATCGCCCTTTGGTAGGTGGCTTTGGTGTTCTTAAGGCCAAACAACATAACATTCCAACAAAAGGTTCCCCAAGGACAAGTGAATTTCATCTTGTGTTAATCCTCGAGTGTTATATTGATTTGGTTATATCCAAAAAACCCATCCATAAGAGAGAGCATCTCATGGTCCACTGTTAAATCCACTATTATGTCTATGTTTGGTAAAAGGAAACTCATCCTTCAGACATGCTTTGTTAAGCACTAAAATCTGTGCAGATCCTTATGCAAACTCTCCTACTGTTATTTCTATTGATGGGAATTTTGATACAATAGGCAATAGGTTAGGTAAATTCGCAAGATTACTTCACCTCTCTTGAAAGGTGACTAACTTCTAAAAGAAATTAATCCACCCCAAGGTATATATTACAAGGTTATGAGGATGCAAAATAACTCCTCGATCTTTGTAGTTGTCCCTTTCAATGGGCCTATGGTATGAGAGATGATACATGATTAATTTACGATAAATTCTATTATAAAAGTGGTTAGTTTCTCAAGTGATAGATATTTTGATTTGATAAGCATATTCAATTGGATCTGAAATATGTGATTTTCAAATCTAACAATTTTAGATATTCACACACTATATCTAATCTTTGTGATGGCATTCAATAAAAAATGTTTCAAAATGTTTAGTGTTTCAAATTTGGTGAATTTTAAACTAACCAATCAATATGATTTTTTCCCTTTGATATTATGATATTAATCTTCTTGGTAGCATGATTATTTACCATCCTAGATCTGAGCATTTTTATAGCAACTTTGTAGTTTTAATCTTAAAATTAATTCTATTTTTATTTAATTTAGTAGAAAAGAAAAAAAGGTTTATAAAAAAGAAAAAATGAGTTTATTTTGTAATTAAATCAAATTATAATTCTATTAAGATAATGAAATCCAATTAAAACTAAATTTGCTTGATTTTTATTTCACAAAATCATTAAATACAAAACAATGTAAATGTCTAAGGATTAGAAAATGAAAGGAACACAAGAAGTTACTACATTACACAAGAAAATTCCATATATCACCTCCCATAAATCATTAGTTTAAAACATTTATCTTGTAACATACCTTAGATTACATCCTTCTCATTTGAATTTAAAAAAAAATCTCATTATAGCATGGTCAATTTGAAAAAATTGGATTTTGTTGTCCATATTTTTACTTCGATAGATTTTAGAATTTTTATATTTTTAAATTGGCATTTATCATCAAGTCAATTTCTTGAAAGTCGTGTTGGTCTTCCAAGTTGCATGTGATGTTTCTCTACCAATTTAGCTTATCGAATTGAAAATGTTGATGCCTATGTCATCAAGTCTCATTTGTGAATTTTCTCAATCGTTTCACACTACTTGTTTGTTTATGAATTCAAAATTATCAATTATGGTCGTACTCACAAGTGTTGAAATTGGAATCATAAAATCTTGTTGATTTGATTATTCTTGAAAATGATTAAAAGATATCAACATTTGGTAGAAATCAATGCTTTCCAATACAATTTGGTAGGTACATCATCTTGTCACAATTTCAACATCTTTAGCAATATTCTTTTGACTAACTGATGCAGGAGCATCCAGTGGTGTAAGGGCAATCTTGCATCACCCAAAAATAGTTAAATTTCAATTTTCTCAATTTTTTAGATGTTTTTACATTTTTGGATACCCTTTTCGTCATAATTAAATTTCCAATTTATGGTTTTTATTTTCTATTCTTGGGTTAAAAGATATTGCAGTTTTAGTTTCCCAAATTTGCACCTGAAAATCTTCTGAGTTAGATTTGAGGCACTTAGAGTTCCCATAACGGCCCCAAAACTTTCCAAAATTGGTGCAGCATATTTCTAGCGCGTTATTGACTTTGAGACCTTTCCAACGATTCAAACGGTTCGCGAATCGGAGTCCCGGATCAAAAGTTATGGCCCCGGGAAGTTGGCACACTTTCTAGAAGATACAATTGCAAATGTTCTTTTGAAATTTGAACTTCAAGTTGTAATTTTTCAGTGCCAAACCACCTAAACTCAAATTTGAATGTTTTTTTGGCTCCAAACTAAAGAGGATCTCTATTTATGGGCGGGTTTCTAATTTTTGGTTAACTTTTTGGGGACAAGCTCGCATATTGCGAAAGGGTGATTTTGTAGCTTTCTGTAACTTGCATGTGTTGTAGAACTTAGGGATTTGAATCTCATGTAAGAAGCTCCATTTTCACGAATAATAAAATTATTCTCTTGTTTGTGGATTATTTTTTCTAAGTCTCGGGTTAGCTCATCAGTGGTATGCGGGTTTTCTTGAGTGTGTAGATGGAGTAGCGTCGTGAGGGTTCGCACCGGGACCCGTGGTTGTGTGGGTGAGGAGTCAAGAAAATGCCTCAAAGTGATGCAGTAGGTGGTGGTGGTGCAGTGGTCCTAGGAAGGCGAGAAATCTTGCGGTGGAAGAGATGCACTTGCGGCCGCCGGGCAAATTGATGTGTTACAAGGCGGTTGAGAAGAGGGTTAAGCGAGGGAGGAAGGCGAGGAGGATGGGAGGAGAGGAAAGAAGGTTCAAATGTGAAGAGGAAGAAGAAAAGGGTGATCAACACCATCGACTAATAAGACCGATAGCGAGAGATCTGATTATTAGGAGATCAGCTTAGGAAAAGTGCGATGACTGGATCAACGAGCTAGAAAAATATTTAGAGTATGAGGAAATAAAGGACCTAGATCGGGTTAAGTTTGTGAAAATGAAGCTAAAGGGCCATGCCAATATTTGGTGGAAAGAGGTTTAGTTGGAAAGAAATCAAAGAGGAAAAGGAAATATCACCATATGGGATCGCATGGTAGAGAAACTAAAAGCGGTTCACCAGGTGGACTCTGAGTTCGCAAATCATTGGAAAAGTACAGGGTTGAAGCAAAGGAAAGCGGATCTATGAAGAAAGAATATCGCGAAGATTTTCACAAAGATAATCATCATAATGGGCCTGAAGACCAATAAGGAAAGTAGCGGAATATCTTAATGGGTTATAATGCAGAGCGATGGGAGTTAAGCCTAGTCCAGAATAATACCATTGAGGATGTATCAGGGTTGCTCACGAAGTTGAACAAAAGATTTGATGGCAAGCAAAAGGATAGAGGTTAAGTGGAAGGCGTTATGGAAGACGCCGGGAAGCAAAATGATGAAAGTGAAGATGGCAGGTACCAGCCCAGAAGCGAAAGGTGTCGCCCTCATGATCAACGGTGAACCGAGGTGAAGGATGAGGAGATGGACAGGATACGCGGAGAGGTGGTTTCGGGCGATGTTTCTGGTGTGGTGGTGAAAAGGGCATCGAGCCTATGAATATCTAACACCAAGGAAGAGGCGGACAAAAGGCGAAGGTCATGGAAGGGTTTACATCTGAGATGAGGGAGGCTATCGAACATTGGTTGATCTTTGAAAAGGAGAAAGCCAGTGATTAGGAGAGCCGGTGACTAAAGGAAAGGAACTGAAACGAGGAGAATAATTTGACGCTAAGGTGCAGGGTAGAAGGAAAATGTTGTGATGTCATTATTGATAATTGGGAGCGATGTCACGGTGTCAAAGAGATGGTCACAGTTGAAGTTGAAGAGGGAAAGGAACCCACATCCGTATCGGATTGCCTGGTTGCAGAAAGACCACAAAGTTTGGTCAATGAGAGTGCCTAGTAAAGTTCAAGATCGGGAGCTACCATGATGAGGTACTCTGTGATATCATCCCCATGGATGCATGTCACATGTTGTTGGGAGGTCATGGTAGTTCGATAGGCGAGCTATACATGCTGGCCATGCAAACACTTATTCCTTGACAAAGGATGGGGTTCGTCACAAGTTGAAACCCACTAAAGGGAGCCGAAGAAAAGGTATGTAGTAGTGCTAGAATTTGTTATGTAGATGGAAGAAATTTTTTAGAAGCTATGAAGCATGAGCATGTGTGTTCTGCATTGATTCCTAGAGTGAGTAAGGAGGATAGTGAGAAGGTTCCAGAAGAAGTTTCTGGGTTATTGGATGAGTTTCAGGATATTTTTTTTGATAATGTACCTTAAGGTTTACCACCAATAAGGAAGATCAGTCATCAGATTGACTTGATTCCTAGAGCGGTTTTAAATAAGGCAATTCCTTAGAATGACACTAGCGAAAATGAGAGTTGAATAGACAAGTTCAAGAGTTGTTGAGAAAGGGTTTGATATGGGAGAGTTTGAGTCCATGTGCATTACCTGCAGTACTAGCACCAAAGGATGGGGAGTGGAGGATGTGTACAGATTCTCAAGCCATAAACAAGATAACAATCAAGTACAGATTTCCCCTGCCAAGGATGGATGACCTGATGGACTGTTTGAGTGGAGCTCAGTACTTCACAAAGATTGATCTAAAGAGTGGATATCACCAAATCTGGATTCGAGAGGGAGATGAATGGAAGACTGCCTTCAAAACCAAAGAGGGCCTGTAGGAGTGGTTAGTCATGCCTTTTGGGCTAACCAATGCAAAGCACGTATGCGGCTCATGAACGAGGTACTAAAGGAATTTCTGGGAAGTTTTGTTATTGTGTATTTAGATGATATTTTGATTTTTAGTAAGACATTGGATGAGCATTTGATGCCTATTCGGAGAGCTTTTGAGAAGTTAAGAGAAG
>VDFB02035072.1:28391-39854 GCA_007258455.2 Sequoia sempervirens
GAGAGGAAGTCCTGTGGAAGATTCATCCTAGCTATCGAACGCAGCGGTTGACTAGTTGGGTTTTCCTCAACCATCTGAGACATGACGTGTCACTTCTCAAATTACCCTGGGTGCTTGATGCAAGAGCATCCAGTGGTGTAAGGGCAATCTTGCATCACCCAAAAATAGTTAAATTTCAAGTTTCTCAATTTTTAGATGTTTTTACATTTTTGGATACCCTTTTCATCATAATGAAATTCCCAATTTATGGTTTTTATTTTCTATTCCTGGGTTGAAAGATATTGCAGTTTTAGTTTCCCAAATTTGCACCTGAAAATCTTTTGAGTTAGATTTGAGGCACTTATAGTTCCCATAACGGCCCTAAAACTTTTTGAAATCGGCATAGCAGACTTTGGGCACGTTATTGACTTTGAGACCTTTCCAATGGTTCAAACGGTTCACGAATCGGAGTCCCAGATCAAAAGTTATGGCCTCGGGAAGTTGGCGCACTTTCTAGAAGATACAATTGCAAATGTTCTTTTGAAATTTGAACTTCAAGTTGTAATTTTTCGGCGCCAAACCGCCTAAACTCAAATTTGAATGTTGTTTTTGCTCCAAACTAAAGAGGAGCTCTATTTATGGGCAGGTTTCTAATTTTTGGGTAACTTTTTGGGGACAAGTTTGCATATTGCGAAAGGGTGATTCTGTAGCTTTCTGTAACTTGCATGTGTTGCAGAACTTGGGGATTTGAGATCCTCTGCATGTAAGAAGCTCCATTTTCTGAATAATAAAATTATTCTCTTTTTTGTGGGTTATTTTCTAAGTCTCGGGTTGCGCCCTCATCACTAACACCAACTTGACAACTCAAACTAAAAAATGGATGCATATATATACAATTAAAAATATTTTTTTAATTTGTTGTGTTTGTGGAAAATGATTATAAGAAATACATATGCAAAATCTAATCTAAGTGTACATAGATCATGTGAAATGTATGATATAATGGCATAAAGAAATATTATGAGATAGAGAGTAATATAGTTCAAGATAAATGTATTACTATACCTTTAAAATAAGAGCAAGATGAAATTTATGCTCAATCACATGGAACTCTCTTTAGACTTTGTAGCAAAGCACCCACACATGTGTTCAATGAGTTTGGAGAAGGTAATAAGGCTCAACTTTTACTTTTGAAAAATATGACTCTATGAATGGAGCAAGGAAAGTCAAGCCGACATGACTTAGTACTATTGATGATCAAGATCAAGCTTGTTGGCTAAATCATACAAGGGCATCCTAAATCTCCTACTCTATGAATAATTTTTAAAGATGGCATTCCCACACATGTTGTTGGCTTTCAACATTTGAAATGGTGGTGATTCTAACTCTATCCTCCCTAAGATAACCCATTTCAAAGAATAAGTAGAATGCAACTTACTTTACCTATTGCACTAATGCATAAAGCATGACCCATGATATGGGTTTGTAATTACTTTTTAAACAATATTTGAAGTCTATTTGAGAAGATTTTTCCATACATACCAATGACCTTTCTCACTAGATAACTTATTCACCATATTCATATAATGTTGGAATTCTAAATTTAAGTTATTGGGATAATCTAAAATGTTTTCCCTCCAATAGTATGAGGTGGAGGTGTATCCATATAATTGTTGGCGATCAAATGTTGATTAGGCACTATGCTTCCAACTCCCTATAATTTAAAGAATGAATGATTGATTTTTTGTCTCCCAAAAGAAAGTGTAATATTATAAGCATTGACAACATATTGATTTTCCTTGTGAACATATGTGGGGAAATTTGATTGATTGTTGACTAATTGTTGGCTTAACTTTACACTTGATATGGAGCATGTGGAACACCATTTAATAACATAGTATTATGATTTAAAGCATGTTGATTCTAACTCATTTGATTTTCCATCTCAAGATGTCTTAATGATAGTAAAGAGATAAAGAGATCCTAGGCCCATTAGAAATAATTCTTGTTGTACCTTGATAGTCTCTACATATACTCTTGCTAAAGAAGCCAAGACTCCCTATCTTCTTCTCGTAAATTTTGTAATTATTGAATCAAAGGCCTTTAAATATGTTTGAATGACATCTTATTCATATTAATGATAAGGAGAGTCTCTAGAATAGTATATATTTTATGGAATCACATATTGAAGGCGATCATATGCTCAATATCTCCTCTCTTTATTGTAGCAAGCCAATGGTAAAATATAGTTGGGTCAAACATGATGGAGAAATAGCTAATGAACATAGATTCTAGCTATGCCCAACTTGTGATATAATTGGTTGGTAACTTAGGGTACCAATTATATTCATCTAATCCAAGGGTGTAATGAATATTTTTTAAACTGCATCCTCATACTCAATATTATTCCTTAGTGCAACATTATTAAATTCTTGAATGTATTCTTCTATTGTCTTTCCCTCTCTAGGCATGAACCTAGTGCAGAAGTGGTTGATATTTTTAGGTAAATTTTACAATTCTCCTTGGGTAGATAGAGAATAATTCCATTCACTAAAGAAACTACCCATTGTTGGACTTCATGTATTGGAGGTTTGAGTATCAACTCTCTCAAATCTAGATGGGGTATTCATTGATTGAGTATTCTCAGATTTAGATTTCCATTTGTTAACCCTTAAATTCCTTTACTATATAAGTTGGGACAAACCAACACTTTCTTTAGTTGAATTGGATCTAGTGATAATATTTATCTTTTCTAACTTGAATATAAATTGCATATATTAAGACTCAATTTTCCAAACCCTCCTATAACTATTATTTCTATTGATGGGAATTTTGATACAATATAGGTTAGGTAAATTCACAAGATTACTTCACCTCTCTTGAAAGGTGACTAACTTCCAAAAGAAATTAATTCACCCCAAGGTATATATTACAAGGTCATGAGAATGCAAAATAGCCCCTTGATCTTTGTAGGTGTCCCTTTCAATGGGCCTATTGTATGAGAGTTGATACATGATTAATTTACCATAAATTCTACTATAAAAGTCGCCAATTTCTCAAGTGATAGATATTTTGATTTGATAAGCATATAAATTTGGATCTGAAATATGTGATTTTCAAATCTAATAATTTTAGATATTCACACCCTATATCTAATCTTTGTAATGACATCCAATAAAAAAATGTTTCAAAATGTTTAATGTTTCAAATTTGGTGGATTTTAAACAAACCAAACAATATGATTGTTGCACTTTGATATTGTGATATTAATATTCGCAATAGCATGATTATTTACCATCCTAGATCTAAACATTTTTATAGCAACTTTGCAGTTTTAGTTTTAAAATTAATCCTATTTTTATTTAATTTAATAGAAAACAAAAAAGTTTAGAAAAAGAAAAAATGAGTTTATTATGTAATTAAATCAAATTCCAATTCTATTAAGATAATGAAATCCAATTAAAACTAAATTTACTTGATTTTTATTTCACAAAATCATTAATACAAAACAATGTAAATGTCTAAGGATTAGAAAATGAAAGGAACACAAGAAGTTACTACATTACACATAAAAATTCCATATATCACCTCCCTCAAATCATTAGTTTAAAATATTTATCTTGTAACATACCATGGATTCCATCCTTCTCATTTGAATTTCAAAAAATTCTCATTATAGCATGGTCAATTTGAAAAACTTGGATTTCGTTGTCCACATTTTTTATCTAGATAAATTTTAGAATTTTCATATTTTTAAATTGTCCTTTATCATCAAATCAATTTCTTGAAAGTCGTGTTGGTCTTCCAAGTTGCATGTGAAGTCTCTCTATCAATTTAGCTTATCAAATCGAAAATGTTGATGTCTATGTCATCAAGTCTCATTTGTGAATGTTCTCAATTGTTTCACTATTTGTTTGTTTATGAATTCAAAATTATCAATTGCAGTCGTACTCACAAGTGTTGAATTTGGAATCATAAAATCTTGTTGATTTGATTATTCTTGAAAATGACTAAAAGATATCAATGGTAGAAATTAATGTTTTCCAATACAATTTGGTAGGTATGTCATCTTGTCACAATTTCAACATCTTTGGTAATATTCTTTTGACTAACACCAACTTGACAACTCTAAAACTAAAAAATAGATACATATATATACAATTAAAAATGTTTTTCTAATTTGTTGTGTTTGTGAAAAATGATTGTAAGAAATATATATGCAAAATGTAGAAATGTACATAGATCACATGAAATGTATGATATGACTTCAGATCAACAATTTACCGCCGGAAAATTCACCACCCACAATTCACTACCATGAGAAATTGATTTCATCCACCAATGAATTTTCCACAAAATGAATTTATCATGACAGTGAATTGTTTGACAGTGAATTTTCCTAGAATAATATGATATAGTAACATAAAGAAATATTATGAACTATAACTACTCTCTTTAGACTTTGTGGCGAAGCATCCACAAATGTTTTCAACGAGTTTGGATAACTACTCTCTTTAGACTTTGTGGCGAAGCATCCACAAATGTTTTCAACGAGTTTGGAGAAGGTAATAAGACCCAACTTTTAGTTTTGAAAAATATGAAATCTATGAATGAAGCAAGGAAAGTCAAGCCGACATGACTTAGTACTATTTTAATGATGATCGAGACCAAGATTGTTGGCTAAATCATACAAGGGTATCCTAAATCTCCTACTCTATGAACAGCTTTCAAAGATGCCATTACATGGTGCTGGATTTCAGCATTTGAAATGGTGGCGATTCTAACTCTATCCTCCCTGAGAGAACCCATTTCAAAGAATAGGTGGAATGCAACTTACTTTACCCATTGCACTGATGCATAAAGCATGGCCCATGATCTGGGTTTGTAATTACTTCTTAAACGATATTTGAAGTCTATTTGAGAAGAATTTTCCATACATACCAATGGCCTTTTTATCACACCCTCTGGTGGGCTAAGTTGCTAGGGTGCAACACATATGAATCGGTCGATTGCATGGTTCCTCAGACCTCATCAGCTGTTGAGGTATTTCCATGCAACACATGATTAGCCGATGAAGGTGTTTCTTGCATGTCCTTCACCCACACCAAAATAGGAATTTAAAAATAGAATGTGGGAATGTCATAGTGAAGTGTTTGGCCACCTTCTCAAGGAATATGATTATTGCAGCGTACAGAAACCAAGAACCGGTCGATTTGCCAAAGCTTGGAGCAATCTAATTGCCCTTCGAGATGGTTCCAAGAAATCTACTAGTTTTGATTAAGGGAGAGCATTGGCTGAAGAGACAATTCCAAGCAGCCCATCAGCCACTAAGATGGTTCTGGGAACCTTGTCAATTCCCAACAACACTAGTTATGCTGACTTTTGCCAAGCATACTCCCTACCTGCACCAAAATAAGAGCTTTGTGATAGGGCATGGATATCCATCAAAACACATAAAAATAAGAGGATTTTTGTCACTGATACTGCCCTCTTAGAATGTACCAAAATATGGAAGCATAGACAAGGTATGTGAAACATTTGACTGAATGCCTCTGAGAGAAGTTATCCACTTAATACAATGAGTGCAGAAAATTGATTTGTTTGAAAGGCATAAAAACTTTCATGTAAATGCAATGGGTAAGTGATGACTTCTTACACAATTCTCCACAACTTGTGACAAATTTGGATCTTTGTAACAAGACATAGATATGATGCTTTCATGTGGAATATAGTACTTGTTGGAAATAAAGATAAGGAAAATAGGCAACAGGGCATCTATTTAAGTTGGAACTACAATGTTTTAGAATGTGTTACTCCCTAACATGCATGCTACCGGAGGATGTAGCATGTGTCGGAAAAAGATGAAAGCAAAAAAAAAAAAATTGTCAAAGGATTTGTCAAAGGATTTAGAACTAGTTGGATTTAGGTAAAGATCAAACCACATTCATTTGTCAAAGATGACTAAGACTCATTCACAAATTAACAAGATAAATGATAAATTGGAGGAATAAGCTAGGTAGCTAAGTAATTTTGGTTATGTGTTTGATATAAACTTTGTGCTTCATGATGTTCATAAGGAACAAAAGGAAAGCTCTTTTCACCATAGTGAAAAGTTGGCAATTGCATTTGGTCTTATCAATATACTATTAGGGATGCCTATTAGAACATTGAGGAACATTTACATATGTGGCGGTTGTTATATTGTTACAAAGTTAATAACTAAAATTAGTATCAATAAATTGTGAGGGATGACAAACATCTCTATCATTTAAATTTTGAAAAATAGACTCTGCTCTTGTACATAGTATTAGTGACTAATTGAAACAATAATAAACATAGGCTTCAATAGCATTAATCATATGAAAACTCTAATTATGTCAAGTGATCTCTATACAATGGAAGTCATAGATTAAAAGTTATGATAATGGCATAGTCAATGGTGACATGATGTCATAATCAGCCTTGGTGACTAAAGAAATTCTATGCCTAACTATTTTAGATTGAAAAATAAGTGTCTTCGGAGCTTCGTCACGATGTTTTGAATATATGACCTATTTTTCAATTTGCATTCAATTGAAGTAAATGGCATTGAGGTCGTACTTCCAAGATATGGACCAATGGTGCAAAATTGTTTAAAATCTTAGAAATTATTAACTAAGATTGAGGTACATGCCATAATTGTAGATGCAAAAATCACTTGATTGTAAGTTGATTAGATAGATAAGTAGAAAATGGTAATAAGAGAACACCATTTTCTAATTATAGTGGGAAGAGGTTCTAATGGAGGGTCTGGATTTTATATTGTCCAATTTATGGCACTTGATGGCCTTCTTGATAGAAAATTGAAGTGGAAATTGATTAACTTGTTGTACCATTATATTGAGCATGGGTCCTGAATTGAAAAATATCAACGTTGGTTTAATAATGACTCACATTACTATGAAAAAATCTAGTTGTAACATCAAAACAACAAAGCTCCAAAGGAGACAAATATTCTTTTAGCTTTTTACAAATACCATGAAACTTTTTCTTTATGTTCTATTTACTCATTGCACATAGTGAACTCTAAAATATAAAATAGGGTTATTATTTTAAAAAGAAGATCGTTATTACATGGTTAAAAGTTAGTTAAGAAAGGGGAAAACTATATATACAAGATCATTCCAATTGTAAAGAGACATATTTTTGCCTCTCAACACAACCACTACATAGAAATTATAAGGAGACTTTGTGCTATGAATTTAGAAGAAATTTAAAGAATTTTTTTGAGCTTTGTGTCAATCATTCTCCATTAGTTGTAGATTTTTTGTATGTTTAAATTGCAATTATTTATTCACATTTCTCTTTCATGTTTAGTTGTACAATAAATAGAACAAAGAATTTATGCTTTAATTTTTTAGTGTTAGAGTCACTCAAGGACTCAAGCCTCCAGGATCACCTGCAAAAACCAAAAACAACCTTCTACAAAAGGGAAAAGCAAGAACATAGATTTGCAATAATGAATGCAAGATATGGCCAATATGCAATACTCAATAGGATGTACAAATGATGCCTTGCTTATAAAGGAAAAATGTGAGATAGGATTAGACAAGATCTTGACATGTGTCTTAATCATGTATAATGAGACAACTACCTCAACAAATATTAAATGAATTAGGACACACTTGCATTAAATGTCAAAAGATAAGATAAGATCTAGTGACGACTAATACTATCTAGAAAGATTCCCTCCTAGGACCTAAGTGGACTTAACATGTAAATATGACCTAGATAGGTAAAACACCTATTTACACCAGCACCCCCCCTAAGTACAACTTAGGGAGTCAATAATTATGCAAATGACACAAAGATGGGTCTTGGCCATAAGGCCATGTTAGGTACCCATGCACATATGCAATGCAATGTCTCACAAATAGAGAAAACCTAGTGGGACAAAACTCCTCTCCAAAAGAGAGATGAAATACAAAATACTCTTAATGAAATACAAAATACTCTCAATGATCCATAGAGAAGAAGAGAGATCATGTAGCCCCCCTCAATGGTGAGTCTCCTACAAAGGTAGAAGCTTGACATTAAATGTTGAAGATGATCTAATCTCACTGAACAACATTTCTCCCCTTAGGAAGAAACAAAACTAGGATGATATATAAGATGTATTCCCATTCCTAAAAGGAAGATGTGGGAAGAATAATGATATGTGATGTCTCTGAACTATGCTCAAGTGTCTCCATGCTGATGTTGAAAGTTGGCACATGTCATATAGGCATTCTAGGCCACATAATTAAAGATTTCAATCCAAAATCTCCTAGAAACGGATGTAGAACACACTCTAAAGACAAAGATGCCTACTCTGAAGACAAAGAATCCTCCTCCAAATGTTTTCCAAAAGTATCCACACTCATGTTAAACTATAAGCAATAATCATGTAGAGAATGAACAATAGGGTCAAAGTATTCCCTCGCAACAACTGAAGAAGGATCATCTCCATCAAAGAGATGTATGTAATCAATGATGTCTCCCAAATCTAAAATGTGGGACTCAACAAACAAACCAACAATGCCTATCAAGTATGCATCTCAAGTAGATGTAGCGGGAAGATGATCTAGATCCTACCATATTGAATCACAAGAGGCCAAATCCTTACCAACATAAGAATCATCAAATACAACAGAAGATGGAGGAGATGAAATGCAAGGCTTAGAACGAGATCCAATGTGAAATCCCAAGTACAAGAATCCAAATGTCTCCTTTGAATCATGGTGCACACTAGAAGTGTGGTCAATAGTCGAAGGAACAATGTCATCATTAAAAGAAAAATATGAAAAGGTGTACAATCGAGATGAATGATCAACCATCCTAGTAGCAAGAATCTATCTACTCTCCAAGTCTCTAATGATGATTGAATCAAGAGTGGACTCCATAGTTCTCCCTTCTCCACCATGTGTGATCTAATATATGGAAAGAAGATTGTTTGTCAAATGAGGTACACATAAAACATCATTGAAAGTACCCTCCCAAAAATAAATAGACCCCTTCCCAAGTACAATAATGTATGTATTATTTCCCATAAAAATAGGATACAGAGTACAAGGCTCAAAAGAAGAGAATATAGAATGTGAAGATGTCATATGATGAGATGCTTCTGAATCTAGAAGTCATCTCCCCGATCCAAGACTTGAAAAAATAAAAAAGAGCGGTTCCCTTTCTACTTGATGTAGTTTTTGAAAATTGAGGTGATTATGTAGCTTAATACTTTGTAAAACTTTATGATTGTTGATCTAAATATGTATTCTTTGTTACAAATTCTGTGTGGGTGATTATTTGATCAATTCATTTATCATTTGTAGAATGAAGATAGAAGGTTGTAGAAGAATTAGACAGGATATTAGAAGATACATAGCATATACCGTGGAGAAACCCTTTCAGGATAAAACACCACCAAGAATCAATGTATTATGTAATCTCAAAATAAGATTACAATAATTCCAATCCTTGCTTGAGATGCTTATTTTGCCTTCAACAAATCTTCTTCACAACCTGCAATAAAAACTGATACAAACTCTCTTCAACTTGCTTGAGATAAATAGGAAATAATCAACCTTGTAAACTCTAAAGAGTTACAATTACAAAGCTCAATGCTTATCTCACAAAACCTATGCCCATCTCTTGCAAGTAGAGTTCTACCGTGAAGAACAATGTTGAATCAACTCCTTCATCCATTTGGGTGTCCCAAACTGAAGTCATAACTCAACCTTTATTCTGAAGATATCTTCAAAGCTTATCCTCAAAGCAGGTGCCCAAGAACGGGCCCACTTAACTCAACCTGCTGAAATATCTTATCATGCAAAAGTGTTAACTCCAAAAAGCCAACTTGGGCGCCCAAGGTGGGTCCAAGTCATTCTTTGTTAACTGAAACATATCTCTCCACCATTCATGCAAGAATAATCATCCCCTATTAACTAAAAGTAGTCACTTATTATCTGTCGTGCAACTCAAGTCATTAGTCATGCATTCCAAGTTACCTGAAGTCAACTAGAATTCAAATAAAACTAACTACATGCAACTGAGGATAACTGAACCATAACTGAACTAAACTAAACTGAACTGAACTGAACTGAACTGAACTGAACTGATCTGAACTGAACTTCATGCATGTAAACATCAATCCCTAACTTCTAGGATCTTTACATGCATTACAAAAGTGTTATCTTTTTCTCCAAAAATTTAACTTAACTCAGGGTGAGTTCCACCTTCCATGTGGGCGCCCCATGTGCCCCTATTATTTAGGAACTCATATTGGACACCCTCACATGCTCCTAACATTTAGAATTAATTACAATTGTCAATTAACATGATTATTTCATTCAATATTAATCTCTTTTTAATCCTAGTGTTTGAGAACACTTTCCAAGGACTTAGGAGATACATGAAATAAATAATGTTTAGGATTGCAATTAAATGGCATCCTATTTCCAACAGCAGTAACCAAACTAGCATGAACTTTGTCCTTAGTAGACTATTTTCAAGATGAAGAAGTTGACTCAGAAATTCTAGAAGGCAAATCAATTTGATTATTTTTTAGAAGATGTTTCAACTCATCAATATCCTTCTTATAACAAGAATGTTTTTCATGCCCAATATTCTTGAAATATAAACAAGTAGACTTATCCTTCTTAGATGATTTATCTATGGAAGAGGTTTATTCTTTGGTTGATCTAAATGTGGATTTTCTTTGATTTCTTTTATTTCTTATCAGTATGTTTTGATTCTTTCACTTGACTAGCCAACAATACCTGAGATTTAGATGACTTGATGAGACCCACCAAGATAAGCTTTTGTTTCTTATTTATTAACATCTCAAAAACTAATGCAAATGAAGGTATAGTATATGTAGACCCCATATTCAACCTAAGTATGAAATCTAGAAACAAAAGCAACATAATCAGGACCATTTTTTTTAATATATTGTAGACCAACTAAATGTCCTTATCAATTCCACATGCTTTACATTGCTCTCTTAGATCATTAACCTTAGTGATGTAATCCTAGATGTTGTCAAAGTTATTAATATCAAGGCTCATCATTTCATTATCAATTTGATAGCCTCTTACTTCATCTATAGTACCATATAAAGCTTTCAATTTACCCCCAGCTCCATGATAATTCTTACATGATCCAATTTGAAATAGTAAATATTGAGAAATTAGTTATGCTATCAGAGTTACTCTAGAATTCAACACTTGTGTACACTCCTGAAGAACTTGCATTGCAAGTGTGTTGTAATCACTATTGATTTGATAATACATTGTGTAGGTTTTGGAATGTGGGGTTTTTCACTCGCAAGGGTTTTCCCCATGTATATCTTGTGTTGTGAGCTTATTATACTTGCATGTGTTGTTTTTATAATATTCCTATTGTGCATCTCATATTGTAACTGAGAAATAATTAAAATTATTGATGTTATGACAGCATCGGTCTTATCCT
>VDFB02035074.1:0-10354 GCA_007258455.2 Sequoia sempervirens
AATGAATGAGGGTCGAAGGCTAATAAATAAGTGTGCAAGAATTGAATTCTCCTGAGAAGTGAGTAAGCATTATAGGCAAGTAGGTCTATCATGGTGATTTGAGAGTCTGAGGAGCTAAGTTAGTTTGAGCCTAAGGGAGATCTTGAGAATAAAAATGGAATACATGGAGTTCCTAATATGCCAAAAGGAAGAGTAGGATTAGGGAAATTCAAGGAGTATAGTACCAAGGAGAATTGTCATCCAAGAGAGCATATAGTTTCAGAAGAATTAGTCAAACACAGAGAGAAGAGGATGGTAAAATATGAAAAGAGGGCATGGATGGAGAGTGAACATTATAAGGCCTATCCAAAGGAATGCAGTTCCCCATATGAGGTTCTTAATAACCCTTCAGACAATGAGGGTGAAACTGAATCAAAGGGTGATTATTATCCCCTCTCCTTGGTACTATTGAGGAATCCTGATAAAGAGGTGGTGACAGTTTCTCCAGTCCCACCATGAGTAAAACATGGGCAAATATACTCTGAGGTTGATGACTCAGAGTGATGATTGCACCCTATTTTTTTTTTGATGATACAATTCCCTTTCTGTTAGGATTTTCCTATTTAGTATTCATGTGATTTTAGCTTGTTTCATGTGCTAAGGTGGAAAGTTTTTGGGCCGGTATGTAGGAGAAGTGCTAGACTACTTAACCTTGGCAGTGTGTATGTCGTTTATAGACGATATGTAAGTTTGTGTTGGAGATGCTATTGGAGAACCTTCTTTGGTCAACAAGGATGAGGATTCAACACGATTACAACAAACTCTACTTTTCAAGCAGCTGGCATGTCTTCATTTAGGGAATGTGGAATGCATTCTTTTACTCTTACATTGTCCTCAAATGATTGCATGTAACAAACTAAGAATATCTCAAATTCTGGTGCAAATGAAATGAAATTTAAATGTAATTAAGCCTGATGCTTGTTGCTCCCTTATCCTATAAAAGGGGATTTTAGGGCTTATTACAAAAGTCAGATTTTGAAGTCTTAAGAGAGTTCTAGGTAAAATCTAAGTTCAAAAAGGGCACTTAGAATAGAATTCTAAAGTAGGCTAGTAGTTTGTCTTGGAGAAGAAGTCATGTATGTAACGATCTTAAATGAGTTTTATAGAAATTACTGATATCGAAACAAATATCAGTCAAGAAATTTTGTACTCTCCTATGTATGTTCATTATGGAGTTATGAATGAGAAATACCAAAGGTGTTATCATTTGTCTTCAAATATTTCATTTGAATGTATTACTATGTTTTTAGCTTTAATTCAAGGAATTAATTAAAATGCTTGAATAGGGTTATAAGCTTTGTAAGGAATGACTTAGGATTACTAAGAAGTGAATGTTTCTTGCACATTAAGTTTTCATAACACAAAGTAATATGAAAATAGTTTGTTTCTCCCTTAAAAGAGTAATTTATAAATTATTGATCCTCTTGTGTACTTGACTTTGTTGTTCCAATTGATTATACACTAGTCGTTCTATAAGAAAATCTTGCATAAGATGAACAAATAGTGTTCCTGGCTCTAGACTTATGAGAAGAACAATACTCACGATAGAAAATCTATCCAAAGGTACTAGAAGTGGAATTAATCTTAATTCCTAGCAGATAGCTAGTCCTTCATTTGAAAATCTACCAAATTTTCAATAGAAGTGATTTCATCTGCCGTAGAAAGGAATTAATCTATGTATAAATGTGTTACTAATTGATTATATTGCATGAAAACGCAATTAGAATTACCCTCCTAGGTTTCACAGAGCCTGAAGTGAAGGAGTACGGACTTGAGAATCCTATGCTTGTTGTGTTGGCCACTAACCTAATAGTTCTTCTTAAGTACTTCATAGAGGATTGTTCAGTTCTACTAGAAAAATCACCAACACAGACCATGATAAATTTTGGGCAAGGGTAAACCTAATGTAACATCATGCACCCTAATCCAGTTACCCACATTGTACTGATACCATTAACTTTCATTTTCTTTGCAACCTTATTTTGAGATGAAAATCTAAGTTTTGAGGTATGCCTACCATAGGTTTCAGGATCATAAATATCATGGTATTCATTAGTGAAACCTGGGGTTTTAAACAATTTTGCATAATCTATTTTTTATTCGACATTGCTCTAGTGGTACTAGGGGTAGACATGCTTATACAATGTGAAATTGTGAATTCCCTATTAGTCCTCCTTAAATTTTCTTAATTCTTAAGTCTCTTAACCCTAAACCCAAACTTCAAAGTTTGACAAAATAAGATATTAAGAAACGTCAAATGTAGCCACAGGAATTCTTTCATTTACCCAGATTTTGACTCTTGAAAAGATTAATGTTAACAGTCGTGGAAAGTGGATTACTAGAATGGATTTGTTGGAAGTGGAACTGTGGAACCCATAATAGGGTGGTGCACTGCAATGAGCAAACTGAAGACTAAAATCTCCTTATGTGCTAACCCTCTCACTTAAAAATAAAATCACTTAGCAGTAGAAAGTGCTTTTTTTTCAAACATTAAAGTGAATGAAACTGAAACATCTACGTGTTGATTCTAGACTACACAATTAGTACATAGCTGACAACATTTAAAACAAGCCATTTATGATTTACTCCAGCATTGATAGCAAATTCTAAACTGTTGATCTTTGTTAATCTAACGGTTATAGGGTGATTCTGAAGGTTTAAATGCACAAGCCTAGCACTTTGTGCATTTCATTCTAGAATGTAACTACAACCATACATCAAATGTTCATCGATCTGTTGAGTAATTTATGATATAAATAATAAAAATATGTTTTAAAGTTGCTTTAAACTTTAATGTGCTAGGATTGACATCAAGGCCATAGCCAATAACTTAACGCTGTAAAGGACTTAATTAAATGAATTACAATGTCACATTATTACATAGTAAAAATACAAATGTAAGAGCCAAGCTTCTGTTGGACCACTGGTGACAATGTAAATGTAATACAAATGTTTGTCTAAAAATAAATGCATGGGACTTGTCGAAATAACAATGCACTTGTCGCTTCTAAAATAAATGCATGGGACTTTAATGGTCAACAATGCTTCTAAAAAAATAAATGCATGGGGAATAGGGGGCCAATCAAACTAGGGAAAGGGGAGCTGTGAAGATACAAAATGTACTTATCCCCTTTCAGAACTAGAGTCATGCCGAAGATGAGGGGTTGTAATTTTTCTCCCATGCTTAAGATGCAGACTTTGAAAATAAAACACATGGGACTTGTCCGGTAGGAAATGGTATCTGAAAATAAATGCAGGACTTGCACAGTCCAGCCATGCTAGGGCTGGGAGCTATGAAGATACAAAATGTACTTATCCCCTTTGAGAATCAAAATCATGCAGAAGATGAGGGGTAGTAAAATTGCTCCCATCTTCTACTTGCAGCCTCCATGCACTAGGATAGCACTTATCTCCATCAGAGCTCCTCATTGTGGTTCAAAACTTGTTTGAGAAGTTAGGTGAACCAAATCAACTTCTTTCCAATTCCACCCATTTTGAACTTGAAGGAAATTGGTCTTTTACTCTATAACTACATAACTGGAGGTAGGAGAATTTAGAGTATCCCCAATAATACCACATCATCTTCTTCCTGAATCCTTATTAACCCTACAAAATGAAAAACCTTATGACAATTCAAACATTGCAGTCAATAGTATAGCCATTAGCCTTCAATGAATGATTTCAGTTGTGCTCACTATCCTTATTTATGGGCCAATAGTGTCACCAATAGTGCCACTACCAGCTTGGTCCCTGTGTACGCCTCACACGTGTCATGTGTGAGGTTTGGTATAGACTATAGTCATAATCACGATCCATGCAAACCAAAAAACTAACTTAATTGATTCGTGTAAATTAAGCCTTACATTTACAATTTAAATGTTTAATTTGATTGATGTCTGGACTTTGATAGCCTGGCTACATGCAAACTGTACCTCAACCTGACAAGCTGTCAATTGCCAAAATCACCAGTGTCACTCAAATGATACGAAATCATTACAAATCTTTATCATCTACGAATCTACATCATCATCTATGATTCTACAGTACATCATGCAATTTTCAATATAAAGTTATCCAATCAATCGCTCTGGAGTGGATGTTCATATGGCATTAATCTGTGCCATCGCCCGCAATACCACATCCACACTTTCTTCAAAAACTATTAAGATATGGCATTAATGAGCGATGAGCCTTGATCTCGCCATGTGTCTGCATCTAACGGTTCTAGTGTAATTCTAGAGGTTTCAATTCACAAATCTAGTGCTTCAGAGATTTACTTCTAGAATGCAACTACAACCATCCATCAAAAATTCATCCAACGGTCGTGCTTATATTGATTTGCGTTGACATTTAGCTACAGATATGGAATATCCTTTTCACACATGGAAGATTAATTTTTTAAGCCTTGGTCCTATGTTCTTCCTAGGTGGTCCCTCTTTTAAAACAAACTTTATGCACGTGCATATTTCTCCCACTTAAGTTCTTCTATCACTCATTGCCAAAATCCTTCAACCCATTGGGTTCATTACTGTGATGAGCCTTGATCTCGCCACGTGTTTGCATCTAACAATTCTAGTGTTATTTCAGAGTTTTCATTTAAGAAATCTGGTGCTTTAGAGATTTACTTCTGGAATGCAACTACAACTGTCCATCGAAAATTCATCCAACGGTCGTGGTTATATTGATTTGCAGTGACATTTTACCATTGAATTTTTTTATTAGTTTGAGATTATGCTAATTCGTCAATGTTTTTTCTTATGCATTTCAAAATAGGTTTAATTTGCCAATGAATATATTTTTTGGTTTGAAAAAAAGTCTTAATTGCCAACAAAATTGTTTTCTCTATTTTGAAAACAAGATTAATTCGCCAATGGAAATATTTTCTAGGTTTGAAAATAGATTTTAATCGCCAATGAAAATATTTAATCAGTTTAAAAAAAAATTGCAATTCGCCAAGATTTTTCATAGACTTCTAGTGATTAGAAAAGATTTGTCAATTGAGACTTTTCTTTTTCATCCAAAAAACAAAATAATTCACCACTAAAATTAATATTTTTATTTGGAACTATACAAGATTCGCCATGATTTTACACCTTCGCTGAGGGGGGGGTTTCTTAAAGTTATCCATAGTCCATGAAAACCAATATGAGAATGAAACCTTGACATGTGAGGAAGAACATAAATATAGTCTTGTTTTTGGATTTTGGAGAGCTTGAGGTTATTGATTTTTCTCATCAAGTTGAACATGATATATCAAATCAGAACTCTCATTTCAAGGATATGATCTTGATGTTTCTATAAATCTTCAAGAGAGTTGCTATGAAGTCAAAATCAGTCCTTTCATGTAGAAAAGTAAAAGAAAGTTTGAAGAAGACCTTTTTTGGGATGAGATAGAAGAGTTTCATTCAAACTTAGATATCAAACCAACATTTATTGAAGAGGGAGATCATGAAGTAACTCATGTGGATGAGATTTTTTGTTAGGTCACTAGATGGAAAGACAAATAATTGGTATTTGAGCTTTCCCATGAACTTTTCTGCTTCATGGAACGACTTGTGGATACATTCAAAGATGAGTTCCTTCTAGACCTTGCTACTTTTGTCGAAGAATTGGAAAACATCAGATGGAAAAAGGGAGAGTCTAATATAGTTTTCAAACATATTTTTTAATTTTTTAGTAATTATTTATATTATCTTTGGTATTTTTATTAAAAGTAGGCCATCAACATCAAAATATATGGTTAATTATCTTCTTAAGAAAATTTATTTGAAATTTTGAAAAAATATGATGCACTCGAAAAGAGATTCCATGTTGATAATATATATTTTTATTTTGAATAAATAGTTAATACAAAAAATTATTACACTGAAATAGTTATGGTTTTTATACATGTAACTTTCAAGATTTATTTAAAAATATATATTTATAAAAAAAAAGTCCATGCATAAAAGTATATATATATATAAAGGTTGTGTCCTTTTTAACCTCATCTTTCAACATTCTATCAACTACTAAATAATAGTGTCAATTTTATAAAAAATTACATTCAAAATTTTTATTTTAAAAATGTATATATAAACAATAAATACACTAAAAAATCTACATTTCATTATCTTCCATCATTTAAAAATTTAAAACATTCAATGTCATTTTGTCTTTAAGCAATTCAAGTTAAAAAGTTATATAGTGATGACCATTTCTTTTATAAAAGTAGGACAATTCTTTGAATTTTTTCTCGAGATTGCTTTTTCTAAAATTCTTGTATGCATACACATTTAAAAACAAATAAACACAAAAAAAAATAGTTTCTTTGCTTTATTACTTGCATGCCAATTTAATTACAAAAATATTATTTTATTCGTTGAGATCGTGTCAGCATCCATCAAAAGCAAATTCAACATAAAGAAAAACTCTTTGCGTTTCAATTTGACGTTCAAGTGACATTCAACTAGCATAATTACATTCATTGTATGTAGATGTTTTTTCAAGCAAATTTAAAGTAGATCTAAATCGATTTGATATCTTATTCACTCTAAAATATTTTCAATTTTTTTTTTAAAAAAAAACCTCAAGTAATAATCTTGCTTTTCAGATTTTAAAATCAAATTAATTAAAACTAAATACTTAATAATTTTTTAAGTTTTTAGGGTGAAATTTATTAGTAACACAAATATATTTTTTATTTATTTGTAATTTTTTTTGTTTATTTTTAACAGTGTAATATACTTTATTTTTTTTATTTTCAATAGTTTTTATTTTTTGAATAAAATAAAAATATTCTCATCCACTCTAAAATACTTGTTTTTTATATCATAATCAATTTTATAATGATTTCATTTTTATTATTATTATTAATACTGAGATTTAATATTCATAATTATAATTAATTTAATTATAGTAATTAAATGTTTATAATTGCAATAAAATACTTAGTGTCATGTAATAAATTTTCAAATTTTCAAGTTTATAGTAATTTGCTTTTTTAGATTTAAAAATCAATTTAATTTAAAAAAAATCCAACCTAAATACTTAGTGTCATCTAATATAAAAAAATCGCAGTAATCTTGCTTTTTCAATTCTAAAATCAATTTAATTAAAAATAAATAAAAACTAAATACTCAATAATTTTTGTAAGTTTTTAGGGTGAAATTTATTAGCAACACAAATATATTTTTTATAATTATAAAAAATTCAATGTATTTATTTGTATTTTTTATTTTATTTTTAATTTTCAATAGGTTTTTTTTTTCTTTGTTTTTAAATAAGTTTTAAAGTTGTTTTATTCACATGTTCTTATCTTTCAATTCATGAAGACCTCTATTAAAAGAGGCTTTGTCTTTCAATTTCACTTTGTGAATTGTAGATTTCCCAATGGAGAAAGAAGTACAAGTATGTCTTGTTGTTTGATTGCAAGAAAATGTTGATTTTCGTTCAAGTTTAGCATTTGTTGTCCTCTCCGATATTGTCCAAAATCAGTTGATCTGCTTTCATAGTTTTTGTTTTAGATTTTGTTATCAAGGTAGGTGCAAAGGGATTTAGAGGGTGAATTATAGATTGTTGAATTGAGAGAGAACTACAAGTATGTCTCACTATTATGGCTATTAGATTGCATGAAAATGTTGATTCCCATTCAAGTTTAGCATTTGATGTCCTCTCTGATATTGTCCAAAATTACCACACCTGCATCGATCTGGTTGTTTCAGATTCTATTTTTTGAATTCATAGTGTTTTTATTTTCAGCAAAATAGGCATTTGAATATTCTTATCAATCTACTATGAAGGTGATCGATATAAATGTTCCAGGCATCTCCTTCAAATTTGAAATCTCCAATTTGATACTCAAATAGATCTCTAAACATTGGATGCTCATTAGTGTAGTTTGATGTAGTTGAACAATCAGTGAATAGCTCCTTCCTCCATGTTCTTACACCAACTCTAGCAAGAAATGTATCTCCCTCTTCAAATCTATGGTCACCCAACAACCATGTCACTAAGGTCATTATGTATTCATCTAAACAAACGTGGGCACACACATACTACCACCAAAATTTCCATATGTAAATACCTTTACTGTATTTTGCTCCTTTTGTAAAGTACCATATACTAATATGGTTCCTCAGGATCTTCCAAAGCTCCATCACAAGTGCTTATGCCTAGTTCTTTTGTGTGATAAGTGATAACTGAGTGAGAATTAAAACCTGATAGTACATAGCCATATGATTAACTAGCTTTGGGGAGTGAGACAAACCTTGATAATGATCCACACTAATACTATACACAAATAATCCTGCCCCATGTTCATCAAAGTACAAATACCTGTTAGATTTTCTAATCAGATTTATGAAGACCAAAAAAGCTAAATATATACAATAAATCAGCAATTCATCAATGCAAATTATCAAGTTTAGCTAAATTTGTTCCATTTCAACTCAAATAGTTGACATATTGCCTTTGAAGTACAATTTATAAGAATATACGATAGACTAGTAAAGAAGAAATTCTAGAAACATAATGGCTGAATTTAAAGCTCTATAGCCCTAAATCATCCTAAATTCAAAAATATAAAGAATGAAATTCCAGTTAGATTTTTAAATTGTTTAATGGTAAATGTCATGAAGTATTTAAATTATGAACATTTCTCTATGGAAATTTCAATCCTGTTATATCAAGTGAAAGTGTAGAGAATATTGCTATAGGAAATTTAATTTTCTTTATTTGTTGGGGCCGAGGTTTATAGCTAATGAAATCCTAGGGAATTTTTTTTTAATTTAAATGGGAACATTGCATTTTGAGACTGTAATTTATAAAGGTATAGTGCAGAGTGAATTCTTGCGGAAAATTTTATTTTCTTTGTGGTGTGGAGTTTTATAGCTAATGAAATCAAAGTAGAAAAAAATTAACTTAAATGGGAGCATTGTATTTTGGGACTATAATTTGAAAATATAGATGGATTGAGCTTAAAGAATACGTGCATGATGTAGCAGGGGCCAAACAATATCAATTCAGCTCCAAGCAAGGAATTTTTTATAGAAATAATATTAAAGACAACCTCATTTTTTTGTTTTTTGTAGACTTAGGATTCATTTGTGGGGAATTAAACAATACATAAGATTTATGATTGAAGGTTGAGTTAAAATTGGGTTGAATTGCTTATAGAGCATCTATTCACAGAATCACTAACACTTTATCATCTTTGAATCAACTGGCATCTTGCTTTGACACAAGATTCTGATCAATATCCAATTTTCCACAAAAAAAAAATATATCCTTCTTCCCTTATTACATTTCACTAAGCTACCTATGCAAGAGCTACTATATTAAATTCATAGAAGGGATTGTCTCTAGCCTCATTTAGCAACTCCAATGATCAATCTCAATAGCCTCTTAATGAGCCAAATTTTTGTTTGCTCAAATAAATGCACTATAAAAATCTCAAAACTTACACCCAATGTTTTTTACTCTTGAGTGACATCAACCTGGTCCCTTTGGGAGGTATTGATTTTTTCTATAAAATATGGAGGAGGTTAATTATTAATAAAACACGAAAAATGTACAAGATCAGAGTATTAGTCTAGCAACCTTACAACACGTTGTAGAAATATAAATCTAAATTTTTAGGGAAATTCAACAAGCCTGAGATGACATTGTTTATCATTTGACTATCATCAACACTTGCTAAAGTATAAACATCAAAACTGCAATCAGCAATCAATTTAAATTTGTTGTCTAAAACATAAATCTTGGTTAAAAAACTATTCAAGAAGACCATATTTAAACCATTAGTTATAGAGGATATAACCTCTCTCAAGATTGAACTGCACCACAAGAAATAACATGAAAAAGGTTGGAACAAAATCACTAACACATTGTATGCTAATTTTCACTAAGCTTCTCCTCCACTTTGATTGCCAACCACAGATCCTCATCACAAACCTTGTCCTTGTAACCAAGTGCAGGTGGATGTTGTTGAGAAAAATATGCTTCACGACATCGAACACTCCAATTTGGTTCTTTTTGTCATTTTTAAGTGTTTTAAATTGAATTTTTCCCAATTTGATTTGCCTTCTTCATAGGTCCTCATCAGTTATTTTTTATGAACCAGAGCTGACAATGGCCCTGCCAAACTTATGACTTGGAACTACGGTTGATACCCAAGGATACAAAATTTGAACATTACATGATATTACAATATAATTAAATTAATCTGACCAAAAGATGATGTTGCAATGTTATTGCATTACTCCTATAATTACATAATTGGATGACTCCGAGCAAAAGCATATAAGACATAAAGTTAATATCTTGATAAACTTCT
>VDFB02035075.1:0-15033 GCA_007258455.2 Sequoia sempervirens
TATAGAAGATTTGTGAAGAATTATGGTAGTATAGCAGCACCTCTCATCACTCTATTGAAGAAGGATTATTTTCATTGGAATGAGTCTGCCAATACAGCATTTGAGAGATTGAAGGAGGCTATGTGTACAACTCCAGTACTTGCCACTCCTGACTTCACCAAGGAATTCATTGTGGAATGTGATGCTTCTAGAAATGGGATAGGAGTAGTGCTCATGCAAGAAGGTCAACCAATTGCTTTTTAGAGTCATCAATTAAAAGGTAAGAATCAACTAAAACCTATTTATGAGAAGGAAACGCTAGCAATACTCCATGTAGTGAAACAATGGCAGCCTTATCTATTGGGTAGACATTTCAAGGTTAAGACAGATCATGATAGCCTAAAATATTTTTTGGAACAACGACTATCTTCTGAAGAGCAACAAAAATGGGTCACTAAGATGTTAGGATATGACTGAGATTGTATATAAGAAAGGGAAAGAAAATATTGTCACAAATGCAGTGTCAAGGAAGGATGAAAAAGATGAAGCCTTATTGTGCGCCCTTTCAATATTACAAGCAAATTAGGTGGAGGAAGCAAAAGCAGAGTGGAAAAATGATGTTGTGACAAGTAATCTCATCAAGCAATTAAGAAGTGATCCTAGTAGTTCAGATAAGTTTTGTTGGAAGGGAGATACTCTTTGGTATAAAGACCATTTATATCTCTGCAAGAATTCCACTCTTAAACACAATATTCTCACAAAGTTGCATGAGTCTCTAATGGGTGGTCATTTAGGATTTTTGAAGACATATCATCGACTCAAGCAAGATTTTTTTGGAGGGCTAAAGGGTGATGTTCAAAAATTTGTGGCTCAATGTTTGGTGTGTCAAAGGCATAGAGGGGAGACAATTAAGACACCAGGCCTCTTGCAACCCTTATCTATTCCTAGCCAGTGTTTGGAAGATGTATCCATGGACTTTATCACAGGGCTTCCCAAATCTAAAGGTCATAATGTAATCATGGTGGTAGTTGATTGGCTCACTAAATATGCACATTTCATTGCATTAGAACATCCTTTTACAACAAGTGTAGTGGCTAAAGCTTTTTTGGAGAATATCCAAAAGCTACATGGTACACCTAAATTTATTGTTAGTGATCGTGATCCTATCTTCACTAGTCACTTTTGGAAAGATTTATTCTCATGTTTGGGTACTCAATTGGCTCTTAGCTCTTCATACCACCCTCAATCAGATGGGAAAATAGAGGTTGTTAATAGAGGTGTTTGGAAGGATATCTACATTGTTTCACTTGGGCGGTCTCAATGGAGTAAGATTGGCTACCACTTGCGGAATGGTGGTATAACACTTCTTTTGCCAAGCTCATCAAAAGAATGTCTCCATTTTGGCGCTATGGATATCATCACTCCTTCCATCACATCATCAATTAAAGTTGTCACAGAGTTCGAGGCGGTAGAAGACCCGCTTGCTTCATCAACAACAAGTACTTCCGGGACTCAAGGAGAATTTAGCCATGGCACCGTCGAATGAAACAGCGGGCATACCAGCATCATAGTGAAAGAAGTTTTTTGAAGTTGGGGAGTTGGGTCTTCTTTAGATTGCAGCCCCTTATAAGAAAATCTCACTAAAGCAACAAAGAAAGAATAATAAGTTTTCTCCAAGGTATTATGGTCCATACCAAATCATGTAAAAGATCGGTAGTGTTGCCTACAAGCTTGAGTTGCCACCAACAACAAAGATACATCCAATTTTTCATATTTTCTGTTTGAAGAAGGTAATTGGGCATAATATTCCCACTCAAACAACACTTCCTGAGCTGGATGAAGAAGGGAGAATCATTTTGGAACCCGAGTGCATTCGTCAAACACGCACAAAGAAGCTGAGGAATAGAACTATCACTGAGTATCTCATCCAATGGAAGAATTTACTAGTTGAAGATACCACATGGGAAGACGAGGAGTTCATTCAAAAGTTTCCAAACTTGATTAGCATTGAGGACAATGCTTCTTTGAAGAAGGGGGGCATGCTACGCCCTTAATATTATTGTACATCGGGTTATGAATAGTCAGCTTGTGGCTATCTTAACTCTCTATTAAGTCATATTATCATTAGTATATTGTTATTTAGTTGTTTAGGTCAGCTTAAGTCTTATATAGGTGTGTCTAAGTTGGCCTAGGTGATATCCTTGGCATAAATAGGTATATATAGGAGGTTGTGAGTCTTATTTCATCATCAAGTGTGAAGTGTGTTCTCATTAGAGATATTTGGAGGCTTGTCCCATCAAGTGGCTTGTTATTCTCAGTTATTATCAAGTATTTGTAGCATATTTATATCATATTCTTCTATTGTGCAAGTTATTTAATAACAATCCCCATGCTAACTAGGAATGTGAAAATGTTCATAAAGCCAATCTAAAAAGAATGGAAGAACATAGAATTGGTGATCAATAATAATGAAATCTAAGAATTTAATTCATATATCTCATATTAAGTGGTTTCTCTAAATGTCATGGGTATGCTCGATATCATCATTTAATGTAAGAAAAGATGATGAAGCATGAATGTGCATACATGATCTAGGCTATCAATTTACATATTCCAAGCATCATGAAAGGTATATATCTAAATGAATTTATTGATAGGTCTCACATGAGCTATGGGAGAATGGTGATCATGTGAAACACATCATAATGTATAAAATAAGGAAGGATATAAAAAGAATATGTGGTTCTATGGACATATCTAATCATCATGACATGTAGAAGGAATATCATCATAAGATGCAACAATTTCAGGTATAAATTTAAGGGAGATGTAGATTTGAATCACATAATACATTTAATGATTATCTAAAACACACTAGGTGAAGTTAAACATATTTTTACAAATTTCATAGTACAAGTTTGTAGGTGCACTTGAATGATCCAAAATTGTGGGTCTTTGTACATGTGTACACCATAACCTAATAACCCTAGTTCTCAACCATATTCAAATGAAAAATAATGAAAAAAAACTTCAAATGCACTCATGAAAAGAGTGACATAATCAATTATAAGTTGAAAATCAATGTACCTTCAAAATAGCTCTCCTATTGTCCAAATATGTTTTCTTTTGTTGAAATAAGTCTTCTAAATTATTGAAATAAACCTTATTTTATTGAAATAAGCCTTCTTTTGTTGAAACAATCCTTCCTTTGTCAAAATATTCCTTTGCATTTTACCAAATTTTCTTGAGTTGAAAAAAAATAAAATTTATGTGGACAGTTTTCGGCCTGAACAAATTCAACCAACCACCTATTGGCCGATTATGTTTTGGCCAAGTAGGTTTTGGTCGAGAGGGTTTTGACCAAAACCTGCTCAGCTAAAACAAGTCTAGTTGAACATATTCAGTTGACATCCTACTTGGAAACTAACTCACCTTTTTGAGATTTTTCTGAAACATTCAACTATAATAGAGTATTTCTTCAATCAAAATGATTTTTCTACAAAAAAAGAAAAATACCCTTTTGTAGAGCTCAGTGGGTGAATCAAATAATTTTTAATTTTTTTAATTAGTTTTAATATATTTTATTTTTAAAATAATGCAAGTAGGTTGTTAAAAGTTAAAAAAGAGGCTGATTAGAAATTAAAAAAAGAATAAAACACATTAATTTTTTTTAAAAATATATGGTGCACTAGAGGAGAGATTCCTCTTCAAAAGGTATAATTTGTTTTTTGAAAATGATTAAAAAAATAGACAATAGTTGACGTCAAATAAAATTGTCAAATTTTGAAAAGTTTGACTTTAAAACATTATTATGAGAAAAATATACATCAAAATTTGATTTTTTTTCCATGCAAGTTACCTATTTGGAGAAAAAAATTTCAAGGAAAATGTGTAGGAATACTAAGGATTACTGAGAGGGGGGGGGGGGTGAATCAGTGATCTAATAAAACCAATCACATAAACTTAATTTCCCAAAAATTTAGATATTATATTTCATGAGAAAACAAAAAGACATGCAAGTCACAAAATCACATGTGAATCACAAAACAACAACACATCACAGAGGAAAGATGAGACACAATATTTATGAGTGGAAAAAACCTAAAAGGGTGAGAAAAACACTCTTAATAAAAGCTTTATTAGGCCATACTAGCCAACACCTTGCTGTATATAAATTGTGTGTCTCACTGACAACACAACAAGTCTCACTTGCTGGGATCTCAATGATCACATACAACCCTCACTGGCCATCTCACAAGCCTCATTGGTGAAATAATATGTCACACTGACACACAACTCCAATCTGAATACAAGAAGAAAAATATAGAATACTACTCTGTTTACATTGAAAACCAAAGGTTATAGATGTATTCTATAACTCTTATACATACACCTTATCTCTCCCAATTTGGCACAAAAGAGCAAACTTCTAGGATCTCTAAGTGCTCAATACAAAAGAACATTACTTTGACAATGATATCATAAGATAATATAAGAACTATTGTTTACAATGTCATCATGTCACCAAATTCACTTGCTTGCATACTTGAATGATCATTAGCCTGCTATAAATGTGAACAAATGATTCAATGAACCTCTAATTTTGGATGATCAAAACAATAATACAGAAAAAGTGACTTCATGCTTATCATCAATGTGCAAATAAATACATCCTGAATACAACTTGATACAATCCTTTTTCTTTTATCTTGCCATCTTGTTGTTTCTTACAAATAGATGAAGTTATTTCACTCTAATCCTTTTCACTCAATACATGATTATATCCATTCAAAAAAACTTCATAAATATTTTTCTATCATACTATCCCTTATAGGAAATTGATATATAACCTCACCATATCGTCCTTATTCTAAGTTAATCTATGACCATACACACTGCTGAAAGAAATCATATACAAGACCCATGAACTACAAATCAAATTTTCTCCTTTGTATTTGATTTTTTCAAAGTTATGATGTCAGAGATTTCAACCTATTCACATGGAATCCAATCCTCTATTCAAAACCCTTCAAAGAATTAGCTAAGATCTTCAAATATACATTGTCCTTTGTAACTATAAAACCATATACCAACTTGACACAAGTTGATGTCCCTTCAAATTCCTGTCAAAGTGCAAACTAAGAAAGGAACCATTGTCAGATTTAAATCACTACCATTGATTATTCAATACCCACCAAATTTCAATTGAATTAAGACCATTGAATTGCTTTTAAGTAACTTGTAGAACCAATAGACCCTAGATGTAGGGGCCGGTGAAAAATTCACTTAAAACCATTGCTTAGTCACCTAAGTGACTCCTAACTTATGTTTGTAACTCAAATTTAAAATATAACATCAAGAAAGACTTGCATTGAAATTCACCAAAAAACCCTAAACCATAGATCTTTAGGAATTTAGAATATACTTGAGAATTTGAAGTAAGAAGCATGAAGACTTCATCACTAACTCATTGCTTTTGAATTTTGGACTTTGTGACAACTCCTTCTATTGAACACCATCAACCTTCAACTTTAGCATTTTGGACAACAACACGATGAATGCACAAACACCTCACCATACCTTGGAGATCAATGGCAAAGAATGAAGATTTTTGGGTAAAAGAAAGAAGTTGGGTCCACGAAGAGGGGAAGTTTCTAATGCAAGCAAGGTGGTTGATGACACACTATCCAAATTAAAATGATCAAACATAATCCAAGGAATCTTGCCCTTGAACACAAAACACTCAAATTGAACCAAACTCTTTCCAAGAGGCTTGTAGCCCTCCAAACTTGACCTTGCACAATATCTTTTAGAGAAGGCCATACAAAGGCCTGAAAAACATCAATCTAGTCTTCCCACAATTCCCAAACAATAATCTTCAATTGACTCCTTTACAACAACATAGCAAACCAATAGACAACCCTATTTTGAGGCTACTAAATTAGCCCAAATTAACAAAGGAAGTACCTCCCAAACACTAGATAACCACTCAAAATCTTTTGATAGTCACAAATTGTGATACAAAACTCCAAATTCTAGGTTCAATTCACAAGTTCAAGGCTTCTAAGGCATTGTTCTAGAAAACCCTCCATTTCCATGCAAAGGACTTAGGGTTTATTGAAAAACCTATCAACCAAGCTTCTTTGACTTCAAAATTGCATCCAAAACTTCCTAATTACTCTGCACAAGGTCAAAAGACCATCACATAGACAAATTCTTCTTTGTTCTATCAAAACCCTTCACTGACACACCACTTTCATATGAAAAACAACATTGCTCTGCCCTAAGGCATCACCCTTTTACAAACAACTTGACTCTTTTGCAATCAAGACCATGTGAAAAAATTATTTATAGTGTATTGGACCCATTCCACAAGATACAAGAAGCACAAAAAGTGGAATGGGTCAATTACCCATTTTATGAGACAATCAACCTTCTAAAACTATGTAAACAAAGTAGTTTCTTAAAAAACAAAGAGATCTCCCTTAATATTTGATATTAGACTCTCAAACCTGTTGGGAAATAAAGAAGATTCAAGTATCTACCCAAAATAACAAGTTTTAGAGAATCTACTACTTGTATGGATCTTTACAGTTCTAGAAAAGTTTAGGAAAATAGGAAAATAATAGAAAAATGGTGTTGTATTGATGAGAAATCTTCAAAACATTCTTCAACCACCTGTCTTCAAGCCTTTGAGAGGATTTTATACAATTTCAAATAAAAAACAACCTTCCCAACGTCTGTAACTACCCTTTGAAATTCTAGACTCTTGATATTCCTAACAAGTTGCAATTTTTGATAATTTGTTGCTTAACAACATTTACAATTTTGTGCAACTTTTCCATCTTGACACCTATCACTCCTAAATCACCCATTACATTAAAAATGGTCTTTTTAGATCTTATTTAACAAAAAAGACTTCAGACACTCCTAAACTACCCTTGACTCTTCCTATCAACCTTCAAGAGATCAATTTTTTGTCAATAAGGTGTAGGTGATCCCACCATACACCCCCATAGGAAAAAACTCATGCCACATGAGTTGCATCTGATTCCAATTTCTCCAAGCTTCATACATTTTCCTCTAGTCTACAAATCCTCTCCACTAGTTCATACACATCGAACTTGTAGTCTTCCTTGCACCTTTAACATTCTTGACTGTGTTTGCACATGTATTTTCCTTTATCTCTGCCTTTTGACTTGCCATCTGTCTTCCAAAATCTAATTTCTTTCTTTTACCTGCACCTGCAAACAAACAATTGTTAGCAATTTCATGAATTGTCTTCATCTTTTTCTCATCCTCATGCATGCTTCTGCCTTTAACCTCTTGTCCATTCTATTTTTCCACAATTGTCTTTAGAATTTTTATCTTATCAACAACTTGTACCCCTGTACTATTCTCATATCCCACTGCTCTCTTTGTACCATCAAATTTATTGACCACTGTACCTGTAGATATTCTTAATTTTGCAAACTCATTCTCACCTATAGGACACACAATGGTCCCAACCAAAACATTGTCACTCCAATTCTCTATCATCTTACCTTGTAAACTTGATTCAACCTTCTTAATTGCTATCCCAACATTATCATGCCTTGAATTTACTGCAACATCTACCTTTTTCTTCTTCTTTTACATCCTTTACCAATTCTTTTCTTCCACACATAATCACTTTTGCTTTACCTTTCTCATCTTCTATCAAAGGAGTCAAAACAAACTTGCATCCATCCTTCACTATTGTATGTGTTTTCTCTGCCATCATACAAGGCACGCCTGTCATACTACCAAGGTCTACCTAGGAGTAGGTGACAACAATCCATAGGAAGAATATCACAAACTACACTATCTTTATAGCCTCCAATATAGAAATCTACCACAACTTTTTCATTAACCAACAAATATTTCCCATCACTCAACCAAGACACCTTATATGGCAACTCATGAGGTACTTTTTGTAAATTCAACTTAGTCACCATCTCACTTGACACCATATTTTCAGTAGATCCATAATCAATTACAATCTTGCATACCTTGTTTTTTCACTTACATGTAGTCTTGAAGAGGCTCTTCCTTTGCAATGGTTCTACCTCTTTTGTTTCCTTCAATACTGTCTTCCTCATCAACATTTCCCCTGTTTCAGGAGCAACTCTTAAACTTGCAGAATGATTGCTTTCACACTCCTCTTCTTGAATGATTTGTGCTCTCATATCAATCTTCTTTTCACCACTAGATGAACTACCAAACTTGTTAGGACATTTCCAAGATGGATGACCATATTCATTACAAGTATAACATCTCCCTACAAAATAATTAGTGTTTCTACCACCACTAAACCTTCCTCTACCTTTAAAACCTCCTCTAGTATCAACACCTTGCTCCTTCTGGTTCTTCCAATGGCTTCTTTGGTGTAGGGATTGTTCCTCTCCCTCTTGTGCTAGTTCCTCTTCCTCTCACTGATTTCTCTTGCCTTCTTTCAAGCTTTTCCTCCACCCTGATTGCTAATTGGAAACATTCCACAGCAGATTTTGTGTTAGCAACAACAAGTTCATCTTGTATATTAAATCTCAAACCACCTAGATATCTAGCCACCTTTTCAGCCTCATCTTCATCCCTTCTTGACCTTATGCTTAGTTTGTAAAATTCATCAGTATAAGACTTGGCATCTAGATATTTTTGTTTCAAACTTTGCACCTTCTTATACAATTGAACTTCATAATCCTTTGGAAGAAACTTACCTTTCAGTTTTTGCACCATCTTGTCCCAAGAAGTAATACTTGACTTGCCTTGTTTTCTTCTCTCTGCTTGCTCGTAGTCCCACAATAGAAGAGCATGACCTTTGAGTTTAGTCTTTTCCACCTTCACCTTTTGTTCCTCTGAAATATCTTCACTCTCAAAATGGTTATCCATAGCAGCTATCCAATCAAGCAATTCTTCATTTAAATTACCACCATACATAGGGAGATCAACTTTTACCTTCATTGAATCACCTTTCACTGCTTTGAGCATCTTTACCATCCTCTGATCTTCAGGGTCTAATTCTTCATCAACATCCTCATACTCTTCATCATCTTCCTCTATTTCACTTTCTTCATTCTCATCTCTTCTTTTCTTTGTCTTCAAGGCAACAAGCCTTGCCAAAAATGCATTATGTGACTCTAGAAGCTTAGCATGCTTCTCCTTCAGTTCCTGCAACTCTCTAGCAACACCAACACCCTCCAGAGGCATCTTCACCAAACTTGAATTTTCACCTTCCAATCAACTTTGTTCAAACCTGCAAAATGCAATCAAATCACCAACAAAAGACCTTGTCCCTATGCTTTGATACCACTTGATGCAAGCAAGATGGTTGATGACACACTATCCAACTTAAAATGATTAAACACAATCCAAGGAAACTTTCCCTTGAACACAAACCACTCAAATTGAACCAAACTCTTTCCAAGAGGCTTATAGCTCTCCAAACTTGACCTTGCACAATATATTTTAGAGAAGGCCATACAAAGGCCTGAAAAACACCAATCTATTCTTCCCACAATTCCCAAACAACAATCCCAAAGGGTTTCAATTGACTTCTTTACAACAACATAGAAAACCAATAGACAACCCTATTTTGAGGCTATTAAATTAGCCCAAATTAACAAAGGAAGTACCTCCCAAACACCAGATAACCACTCAAACTCTTTTGAAAGTCACAAATTATGATACAAAACTCCAAATTCCAAGTTCAATTCACAAGTTCAAGGCTTCTAAGGCGCTGTTCTAGAAAACCATCCATTTCCATGTAAAGGACCTAGGGTTTATTGAAAACCTATCACCTAGGCTTCTCAAACTTCAAAATTGCATCCAACACTTCCTAATTACTCTGTACAAGATCAAAAGACCATCACTTAGACAAATACTTCACTGTTCTATCAAAACCCTTCACTGGCACACCACTTTCATATGGAAAACAACATTGCTCTTCCCTAGGGCATTGCCATTTTACAAACAACTTGACTCTTCTGCACTCAAGACCATGTGAACACCTTATTTATAGTGTATTGGACTCATTCTACAAGATACAAGAGGCACAAATAGTGGAATGGGTCAATTACCCATTTTATGAGACAATCAACCTTTTAAAACTGTGTAAACAAAGCATCTTCTAAAAAATAAAGAGATCTCCCTTAATATTTGATATTAGACTCTCAAACCTATTGGGAAAGAAAGAATATTCATGTATCTACCCAGAAAAACAAGTTTTAGAGCATCTATTACCTATACGGGTCTGTATAGTTTTGGAAATTTTTAGGAAAATAGGAAAATAATAGAAAAATGGTGTTTTATTGATGAGAAATCTTCAAAAAATTCTTCAACCACCTATCTTCGAGCCTTTGAGAGGATTTTATACACTTTCAAATAAAAAAACAACCTTCCCAACATCTATAACTACCCTTTGAAATTCTAGACTCTTGATATTCCTAACAAGTTCCAATTTTTGATAATTTGTTGCTTAACAACATTTACAATTTTGTGCAACTTTTCCATCTTGACACCTATCACTCCTAAATCACCCAATTACATTGAAAATAGTATTTTTAGAACTTATTTAACAAAAAAGACTTCAAACACCCCTAAACTATCCTTTACTCTTCCTATCAACCTTCAAGAGATCAATTTTTTGTCAATAAGGTGTAGGTGCTCCTACACTAGTTTCGACCAAAAAAAATCTCGCAGAAAATGCATACGTGTTATTAAAACACATTTATGCATTATGCTTCGGGTACTTGAGCCTAAAAAAAATCATATGCACTAAAAATCATGTACGTGTTATATAATGCATACACATTTTATAACATGTACAAGTCATTTATTTCAAAAATTAAATACCTTTTAGAAATGTGTACGCATTTTAAAACACGTACGTGTTTCTAAAAAGTATTTAATTTTTTAAATAATCAAGCAAATAAAGAACACGTATGTGTTTTGTAATGCATACACATTTTTAAAAACACATATGCATTTTTAAAATTTTGAATCCCAAACCCACATGTTGCCTTGGTTTAGGCTCGGGAAAGGCTTGGCAACCCGACCCTTAGCCTTTGACCTGCAACTAAAAAACTAAGGTAGGTTCAAGAGAAATGTCCAACTTTGGTAATATGGTTGGAATTTTTTTTTTGAATCAACCTATGAAATT
The DNA here is from genome assembly GCA_007258455.2 of Sequoia sempervirens. Classification (NCBI taxonomy): domain Eukaryota; kingdom Viridiplantae; phylum Streptophyta; class Pinopsida; order Cupressales; family Cupressaceae; genus Sequoia; species Sequoia sempervirens. The sequence goes on from VDFB02035075.1 coordinate 11,156, forward strand.
AAAAACCATTAGAGAACACGATGTCTAGTTTCCAAATATATATTATTTTTAAGATTGGATTATATTTGTTATTTTTTAATTAATTTCTAAGAAAAATAGTCCATAAAATTGAAATATCAGAATTTTTTAATTTTTTAATAACTTTTTTTTGGGTTAATTTTCTTGTAAAAAAATTATATGGCATCAATATTCAAACAATTCTCTACACAATGAAAAAAGAAGATTCAAAAAATGTTTAGTTTAGGTCCAATTATGTTGTCCGCACACGCTGATTTTTAATAACAACAATTAAGGCCAATAGAAATTCAATAAAAAAAAAATTCAATTTTTTTTATAAAAAGTATTCTTATCAATCTTCATGTTGTTAGCTATCTTTCCCTAGAAGGAATTAGCAAAATAATTTTATTTGGGTCAAAAAGTGGTGTCTGTACAGGTGCATGGCATGGTAAAAAAAAATGACTTTTAAAAAGTGGTTTTTATACATCCCTATCAAAATTCAATTTCTATCATCTCGGTATTTGAATAAATTACATATTTGGAAACTAGATTCAAAATTATAAATTTCATATTACTGACTTTTTAAAGATTCATTGTGTAAGTGCCTCAAATTTTCAGTCCAAGTGTGACAAATTCTGAAAAATAGCAAAAACACTTCCACTTTTTGTGGACCCAACTTCTTGCATCAACCCTTTGCAATTCATGTTACATCAACACTTCCTTTGAAAAACTTGGTCACCACTATTGCTTGCATAAAAATTACTTTCACCATGTTCTAACATCTCAATCACCATGAATTGAATGACAAACCCCTTGAAATGACCAAATGCAAGGTGATCAAGTTCCAACCTTCCATGTTTGTAATCTGCAATGGTTAAAAACTATGAAAACTCTATCACAAGCAAGGTCTTCCTCTTACATGAACACATGCCACATAAATTTTGCAAGAATAAAGAAGAATGAAGGTGTTGTCATTGATGTCAACTAGTTAACTAGTTATTGTTGTCATTGCTATCATTGATATAGGTTATTGGCTATATATGTCGAGGATATTGAGAAAATTGTAAAGGAAAATACTGTAGGTATTTAGTTGTTGCTCCAAAATTTGCTCCTATGTTCGTGTGTTTTGGATATGTTGTTTAGAGTTGTTGGAAGGTTCTATATCTAGATTTTGGGGTTCTGGATCATTGTAAACTATGAGATGTGTTCACTAGTTGTAAAATATTTTTTTCAGTTTGTTTGGTTGAGGTTCAGGAGAAATATAGTTTCTCTAGATTTTCTCTTGTTCAATTCTTATGACTTGCGGTTCTAAAGTTAAGTTGATATGACCATGTTGAAGATAATTCTGCTATCTGGAAGGATTGGATCATGCTAAGGGTTGTGTGTGCTTAATTGATTTATGTGTTCTACACTGGTTTGGCCGACCTTGTGTTTAGCACTACATTCAAAGCTTATGGAAGTGTGTTGAAGCATGTTGGGATTTACTTGGGTCCTCATCAAGCATGTATTTGGGTTTCCCTCATTCTAATTCCACCCTAGAATATTTTTGTGCTGACATAATTTGAATTTAATATGTGTGGCCGACTTTGGATATGTTTCAAAGTTGAAGACAATATAAATACATGATGAGATATTGATGTAACATACACAAGTGGTACAAAGAGTGATGAAAAGAAATAGATGTGAATCTGTGCATATGTGATGTGAGTGTGGAAGATCAGTACGAAGTCTAATTGTTGAGTTTTTGGAAGCATTGAGCTGAAGGTGTACTCTATCATTCATGCATGTCTACAAGTGGTTGAAAAAATTGTGGTGGAAATCTCTATTGCATTGAGATTGTCTTCTCTCTATAACTTATCTCTTCTATCTTTTTTGTATCTATGTGGCAGTGAGCCCTCTAGGTGGTTTAACCCTTGTTGGAAAGTGAGTCCTTGTTATTTTTGTAGTGAGCCTTTGTAATCAATTTTGATATTCTCTAAAGTGTGAGCTAATCCTTACCGTGATTTTTCCCTCATTGGTATTTCCATGTAAATCTGGTTTTATTTTGTATGTGTGATGATTTTTAGTTTCTATCTTTGCATTTAATGATTAGTCAGACTAGTAGAATAAAGGATTTATGAATGATTTGATTTCTAGTAGAAGTTTGTGACAAGTGATTCACCCCCCCTTTTAGTTGTCTTGTTCAAACAATTGGTATGAGCTTGGTTCCTTGGAGAAAAGCTTAACCGCTTAAGGAAGGTCCAAGATGGCTGGAAAGATCACCTTTGACTTGTTGGATGTTGTGGTTGTGTGGCTGATATGTGGTTGTCATTGATGTCAACACTATTAGCATTTGATGTATTGAAGGTTGTATAGGTCGAGGATATTGAGAAAATTGTAAAAGAGAGTGTTCTAGGTTCCTAGTGGAATTGTGAAGGTCATGAAGGTGTCTTGTTCTGTATGTTGAAGATCAATTGTTGTGGACTAAAGGGTTTATTGTTGAGTGTATCTAGTCCATCCTCTAGAAGTTTTAGAGGTCTGTGTGAAGATTTGTTCAAATTATGAAGATCTGTGTTCTGACAGTGTTTCTGTGGTCTTTGTCAGTGTTCTTGATTAAAGTTGGTATAATTTTGGTAATTCTAGTTATTGCGGATTTTTCTCTATTATTTCTTGGTGTTCTTGGATGTTTCTATATCGTGCTCTATGTTTTGGTACATCCACATTGATCAATGTGTGCCTGGTCTAATATTTTTCTCCTCAGATAGTTCGGTATTTCATGTTCTTGGTCACATGATGGGTAACATGTGGGTGGATCTTCTTCGAAAGGAAATTAATTCAGTCTTTTTTAAGTTGAGTTTTAATTTGGGTCTCCACCATGTTGTGGCTGACCTGGTGGATTCTACATTGAAAATTTATTTTAAATCTAACACATTGAAAATATGTTTCATATCTCCATCAATTCGCTTGATGTAACTTACGTTGCGATATATATAAGAGCCATTATTTCATTATGTAAATTGTGCTATGTTTTCTCCCATGTGTGCATAATATCATTCATTGTAGAGAAGAGTGAAGAAGATTGAGCCGGGCGGTAAAGGCGTTTGAGCTAAGAGTGAAGGTTTTTTGTGCTTAATTGGAATTGTAATCAGGCTTGTGTAGAAGCTATTTTCTCAGTTCACAATTTGGATGGTTTTAATCCAAAATTTTCTTTGAACAACGAGTCCTCTTTTGTATTTGAGTAGTGAGCTCTAGGAAGTGTGCCTGAATGCATGCACATTCCCACTATTTCTCATTATACTTTTAGCAGGGTATAATATTGTGGACTAACCTCCACCATGGTTTTTCCCCTAACAGGGTTTTCACATAAAAAATATGGGTGTTCTCTATGTTTCTGATGTGTTGAATGTTTGTGGTTTATGTTTTATTCATCAGATCTGAGATCGAGTTAAATAAAGTTTGAATTTTTTTTAAGTATTATGTGACAACTGATTCACCCCCCTCTCAGTTGTTTGTCTTTGTTTTTCCAACAATTGGTATCAGAGTAGGTTCCTTTGAAGAAGTTTAAAAGCTTGAGGTGATCCGAGATGGCATCATACAAGAAGGATAGTCCTAGATTCGATGGAACAAATTACTCATTGTGGAAAGCTCGAATGGAGTGTCATTTGAAGTGTATTGGTGAACCCTTTTGGAAACTGACAAAGAATCAATATGTTATTCCTCATAATGGTCCCTCCATTGTTGATGAGATTAAAGAGTATGAGAATAATGTCAGGGCAATGGAAGCTTTGCTGAGTGCTTTAAAAGATTTAGAAATGACAAATGTGTTAGGTCTAAAGACAACTCTTGAGATGTGGATGAAGCTGGAAACATTGTATGAAGGAGATGTACATGTGAAGATGGCT